>OZ014440.1:15217319-15345471 GCA_963966035.1 Acleris laterana
TAAATCAGATATCAACATTTTGACGACGCGGTTAGACTACATGGTAGTGACCCCAGGAAACTCGCGATACCCAGACCAATATTTACGTGATGAGAGTAAGTATTTGCAAATATTTAAATTATTCAATTTCTTTAAACGATTCACTTGGCCAGTTTTTCTACGACGCCAACATGCATATACGCATGTATCAAAAGGGAGTTCTTAATCAAAATGCTCCATACATTGTCCATCTAAGTAACTCACTTGCAGGCGTCAACGATCTGCTTGGAGGTCATGCCGCAGTGGAAGACGACGGGCTTGAGCGGGTCCGACTTGAGCGGCTCGAGCTTGACCACCGGCTGCCGCCCGCCGAGCACCGCCTCGCTACTGCTCGCCATGGCATGGCTCTCTACTGAAACAATACATAATAACATGACAACATCAACGTGTTACTTCAACAATAACGACCGCACTCAGATTCAGGTGATTAAGTCGTTATTTAGCGACGATTTTTCATACGAGTGTGCAAAAGGAACGAGCTAATTGTCTCTAAAATGTCACCACCAAGTACAAACTAGTTAGTTCCTAAAAACTCGAACTTTATGGCAAATCAAAAGCTAGGTTAACAAAAATCTATTTTTGTTCTATTAACGAATTCTTTACCTTTTTCGGGTAGGGACGTGAGGTTATTTTTATCGATTGTTGGAATTTATTACTAATAGTTGATTACCACCCTCTCCAGTTTGGTTTTGAGTGGGGACTTGTTAACATTACTTATGACTCTTAGTAGTATGGAATTGTAATTAAGATATTAGGGATTAAATATAATATCAACTTTGCATGCCACCACTTTCTGGTAAAATGTGTGAAATTACTAAACTGTACTTTAGAAAGAAAAAAAGAAAATAAATTTATTCAGAGAACGCACACCGAGCGAAAGTAACAATGTTACTTAACTTAACTTTAAATACCACATTAAAAAAATGATTGTCCATGAACGTTTTTTGGCAAATAAGTTTTGATCGCGTTTTTCCCCCAAACGTTTTTTCTGTGGCATGTTTTTAACTTTAGAAAAAAAAGTTATTATTACAGATACAAATCTAAGGGTAGTTAGCAACAAATACAATTCAAATAAAGTACATCTAACTACATAAAACTTAAATGATAAAGCCGAAAACCATTAAACCACAAAACCACGTAAATACAATATTATCAATTGTCCTTGCATAACATAGTGTAACTGTACCGAAGTAGAGGTATATACATACATAATACAACTATTATATTCCAAAGAAATATACTTTGAAAACCTAAATAGAGCTTTCCTTGGCATTAAAACACTATCTTTGAAAATGAAGGAGCGCCTAGTTAAATAAATCCGAACGTGAACTTAAATATTGCTTTTTATTACTTTGTTTTTCCTTCATGACAAACTTCGTTCACTAATTTCGCTTTGATCTTATTCTTATATCAATTCACGACACATTCTCCACTTGAACAAGACATTTTGTCCTAAAATCTATTCGTCAGTGTCATATTGACAATGTAAGATTGAATTCTTTTAAAAAGTCAGTATTTAAATTCCACGAAGGTAGAGTACTTATATGAATCATGGTAGGCTAAATACGTTGAATACTTTTTGCGACTAATTACAATAAAGTTCAATTAAAAAATGAATTGTTAATAAATTTCTTAAATTTCATGTCGTAAGCTGCAGACGATTCTTTAGCGGGCCTATTATTGTGTTTTTCGATGTGGATAAAACACCTGTTACTTTCTGATCAAGGGTGTTATTCTCTCGAAAACCACGGATGGTCGGACGGACGAGCGAAATCGCAGCGGCGAGTTTAAGTAGTCCCGACAGAGCGAACCAACACACATTTTAGCGCGTGCATTTTCAATTAAGCACTTACACGTTCGATCCATCGGCAGAAACCATGCTGCTAAATTGAATATGCACGCGCTAAAATATGTTTTGTTCGAACTGACGGGACTACATAAACTCGCCGCTTGGACTTTCACTCGTTCGTCCGTTCGACCGTCGTTGTTGAGAGAATCACTACCCTGTATGTAAGTTCAAGAGTGACGGATGCTGTATCCACCGCAATAAAGATAGCCATAATACGAGCCCAGGGCCGAGATTCTAGGCGGTAATAGTACATTGTGTATTAAGGGTGGTAAAGAAAGAATTACAAACGAGAGTCTGTTAGAATCTCGAATGAAACTTCATATCGAATGGCACAAGAATTGGGGTCCTGACATATTGTGACAGTTTGAGTCCACGTATAATATTTAAAAAAAAAAAGCTATTACGCACGTTAGGGCGTAATGGTAAAAAAAGGCCCGCGGGTATTATTTTGGATTTACGGTCGATTTTTCTAGCACGTTAGGACACTATTTATGAGCAAGTGTGATGAAAAAATCACTAACGGCGGCCGAGTTAAAACCAATACCATAACAGATCAAAGACGAAATGGTTTCTACCGCCTAGAATAGAGGCCCAGTTCTAGCAGCTACACACAAATGCCTAACCATCGATTTTACCAAACTGGAATAAGACTTCGAGATTAGTCTATTCTACCTTATTCCCGTTTGGTCGAATCCGCCCTTACTCCAAGATTTGTCTCTACAAATTTGGCGTTTAATCTAGGTATAAGACCTTATTCTCGATTGGTCGAATTCGCCCTAAGAGAGATAATGCAGACAATGTCATAGGCCCTATGACATTGTCTGCATTATCTCTCTTAGGGCGAAATCAGCAGGCGGACCTGTTAGATGGGCGGGATTTTTATAGTTGTGTCTGATTACCATTTCTAACTTTTATTTTTTAAGTAGTTTAGTTTCCTTTTTAATTATAATAATGTCTGTTATAATTATAAAATAAGATTCTTAATACTAAAAACTTGAGAAACATTTACCTTGCACAGGCTCCTTCTTGATCTCAGGTTGCGTGTCTGAGAATCTCTTCAACAAATCTTCGGCGAGCGACTCGGCGTGCTCGCCGCAATTGGCGTTACCTTCGCTTTTCGTAACCTGTTAAAAAAAAGCACATTAGTATCGAAATTTATAATATATTTGCCTAAAACCTGCCGCGGGTATGTGGGGATTTAAAACTAGTACGAACCGCTCGCGCGCGCGCCGCTTGCGATAGACGATACTGAGACAGGAGCTGTTGCATGAGTTGCTGTAAACAAATGATATGAATGAGTAACACGATTAACACAATTAAGGAGTCAAAATACAATGCGTACACTAAGACAGCAATCGAGTGCAATATTTCGCACCACAAATAATGTTCAACCGACTGAAAAGCGTACTGAAATAAACAAATCTTTGAATTATTGAGTAGCCAAGCCATAAATGTATTCAAAAAAGCGATGAAACATTTCAATGACAACGGAACCTTGGGCATAATCGTTCGTCCGCACAAACAGCTAGCTCGAGCGCTATCGCAGGATACGTTCGTGTATGAATTTCCTAATTTGCATCGATTTATGCCGGACTTTTTTCCCACAGAACTCAAGAACTGGTTCCACGGACCCTTCGGGCTCGTTCATTATCAATTTAGTTTGGCGAACCTTGATTTATGCATCTGGGTATTATACACAGGTATTAGTTTTTATGAGAACAATAATTAATAACACTAAGGGAATACACTATTAGGGTATGTAGTACGTTTCAAACCACGATTATTGTATTCTCAGTTTAAATTTTAACTTGTTAGATTTACGCCACGGTCTGCGTATCGCTTTACGCTTAATCAAACGCCAATTAGTGATAACTGATAAGTGATAAGAACTATTAAATTATAAGTAGAGCCCCTATTTTGATGACAAGAATCATTAAATACACTCAATAAGGAATACACAACAACGGAAATAATAGGTAGTTACCGATTATTATAACTCTAATAACAAGCGTGGTGTCCGCTCTTTTCCTCTGCCCAAAATCTATTCATTTGAATTTCAAAAACAATGAATATAACCACAAGTTTCTTGAGCCATTGGGAGTAATTAAAATATGACACTCGACACCACAACCCTACACATTAATTTAATAATTGTACTTGTTGTTGGGGCGACAGGTTGTGCGAGTTCCTCTGGAGGTACTGCAGGGTCTGCAGCTGGTGCTGCGTGAGGGGCGGCGGGTCCTCCGGCCTCTTCCCGGGGTAGGGAGGGGGGGCGGGCTTGGGCGCGCGCGACGACATCTCCGCAGAGATGGGCAGGTTCCACGCCTCCTCGATTGACGGCAGTTGGCGACGCCTGCGAAGTTATTCATTCAGGTCACTGACATAGATCAAGGTCACGGTCAAGCAGTAACCGTTGCCAAGGTCATTACAGCTGTCGATAGCTAGTGTTAGCGACCTCTATCGCTATTTTTTTCTCTACTGTACAGCGATGAGTTTTAGCGGACTTCGAATTTTCCAATTATTGAAAGGCCACCTGAATTTTGTGAGATGTTCCGTGATGTGACAACAGGTTCCTATGATTTGACGTCTGGGCCTGTTCAAGGTAATAATATGTCTAAATATTCTAAATAATGTCTTCTGTATACTTTATATTTTTTATATTGTTCTTCTTCCGTATGCGATGAATAAATATTTTTAACGTGTCTCAATCCAGCGGCTCGATTATAAATAGTTTATTACTATCGACATCAATCTATTTAGCCCGTGCGACTAAAATAATTGTAGAAATCAAACTCCACTAAAAAAGTATTCAAGGACCTATTAACCTTTTCTTATTACAGTATCAAATCAACACCTCATATTTATGTGTTGCATACTTACTTGCCAGTCACAGAAGGCATTGGCGCGTGAGCCAAATGCGCTTTCAAAAACGCTAGTCTCTGTCTCAAGGCAGAGTGCGACGCCGTGGCCGCGGCTCCCCCGTTGTTATAACAAGCGAAGGCATCCCTCGGCATCTGACAGCTCTCGTACAAACTGCCCAAGTTGGTCCAAGCAGCAGAATGTCCTTTATCCAGCTGTACGGCACAAATGTACGCCTGAAGCGCGTCCATTGGCTGGTTCTGTTGCTGATAAAGCACCCTGTTAAAGGAAATTTATCTTTAAAATTAGTTTCACCCGGAAGTTTCCGCTAATCAGATATGGAATTCCCATATACCATAGTAATGTGTTAAAACTGATGAATACTTGAAGCTGGCTCGTATACATATTTTAAATAAATAAGTACAAGCAGTTTGCCGGGCCATAACGATACGGCATCGACTGTAATTCCGGAGCATGTTTCTTGTACAAGTTTACGGTAAAAATATCCTACCCAATCGAGCACCAAGTATCAGCGTTCCCCTCGGACTTCTCCACGGAGTTCCTGTAGGCCACGAACGCGTCGTGCACCTTGCCCTGCGCCGCGAAGCAGCGACCTAGTAAATACAGCCCGGCGCCCGACTCGGGTTCAGCCTTCACAGCCCGGTTGAGGCACCAGATAGCCGCGCGCGCCCGCGCCGCCGGCTCGCCAAGAGACACGCATCGGTGGTATAACCAACCTGGACAATCCAATTACCAACATATTGCATCCCCGATACCCAATAAACTACCTTGTAAGTGTTTAATTGGTCATATGCTTTGTGTCCATATCAGTTAGTGATTGGCATAGCTCTCTACTTTCCATTTGGTCAGCTATCATAAGTGATTGTGTAACTTGTATACGGGTTATTGATATATTATTCCCATTTACAAATTTAAATCTATACAATTTGTATCAATTATTGCTATCTTCATATGCAGGTTAGCAACAGGATAAGAGTTTTACGACAGTCATAGTCGGTAATAAATAAATAATGTTACAAAACAATTGCTTAACCTAGGCAATAAAATAGCACGGCACACACGGCACAGAGCAAGAAGGGTCTATTCGCTCAGATGCAGATTGGCTAACTAGGAGTAGGTACGTACTTTCATTTCTGACTGAAGCTATTTCAAAATTGCAATGTAAATCTAGCAGGGAAACTGGTTTTAACCTTATTTCCATCAGTATTAGCTTGGATGTTATTTATTGTCCGAGCCGCCTGGCTGACCATTACGTTCACGGCTCGGCCCCGGTCATGTTTAGAGATAATGTTCGTACCGGCTGCGGTAAGTAAACCACAACAACACATTATTATAACAATTGTTCATTACAGACTACATTTACCACCTTCTGTCGGACTCGCACATTGCAAAACTGGAAAATAATCATCATTTCATGGCTCTCAGACAAAAATAAAGAAGTTAAAAAGCTGCCAATCAAAAACCATAAAACGAAAATAATATTAAACAAATGCGTCTCACATTTTAGTGCGGCTATTCACTATTTCATGCAATGGAGTCTGCTCTTTTGTTTAGCTTCAGTGTATGGGGTGCGCCTTTGTCTCAGGGACTTTTACAGCTCTTTAAGACCCGTTCAATGTCAAGCGGTTTCGTTTTATAAAAGTGACATAAATATTAGTTAACAGCCTACCATAACATCGCAAGTAAAACATTGTTCCGCGTCTTTGACAGACCTGCCCATAAAACAATTGTTTTATTCTTAAATGGTCACGTCGTGCAAGTTATGTTGCACTTTTACGAGAAGCAACTGAATAGAGAAATAATAACGCGGTACGCTCAATGCAGATGTAAGAAAAGCATATTTTAACTTATTACAACGAGTTTTATGTTGAAACTACACTGCCCATGATATCAAGATAGAAGAAGAATACTACGGAACTTACCTAGCTGTCTGCAGACGTCTGCTTTCAAAGTGAGTGCGAGTTGCGGCTCGTTGAGCAGTTTCGCGTAGGCGTCTCTTGCCGCTTTTCTGAGTCCTCGGGCCTCCAGAAGGTGCGCGGCGTGGAAGCTGAGCTCGAGCCGTGTGAAGGTGGCGTCCTGGTGCGGTGCGAGCTTGGCGCGCCTGAAGTGCGCGGCGGCGGCGCCCCAGTAGCGCCGCGCCTTGAACATGAGCGCCAGCCGTAGGTGCGCGTCCGCCGCGCGGGAGAACCCCGGCGACACGTACAGGGACATCTGCAGCGCCTTGGTCGCCCTATCATCACACGACCCTTGTACAACTGAGGTGAGGTGATCTGACACCTACCACAGAACGAGAATTTGCAGCAGTTCACTACTAGATTGAATTTTCTTGGAAAGCAAATGATTACCCTCCCAGTTATATTATTAGATTCAGATTTAACACAAAAACAGAACTGTCCAAACTGCAACGTGGTTCTATGAACAAAGGGTTGTTTAACTTGACGTAATTGTCACCAAGTACAAAACAAAGGCAACTTTTCCAGACAAGTGGTTCATTCGCACGAAGAACCCTGTAAAACGCGGGTCGAGAACCGAAACAATGTCAAAGTTACCGGCGAACTTGACCTTCACGCAAGGTTAGACTACGCGTAAATAATAAGAGTAGGTACCTACGATTCTGTTGTCATAATAAACGTTCGAGCACAACACGGCCATATAACACCGAGGTTCGAAACAAAACGCGCTTACTCTTTTTTTCTTTGCTCCCGAGAAGCCTATAGAAAGGTTTTAGCGGACGTATCTGTGCTGTGCTGTACAATGCAATACGAAGCAAAAACTTTTACGATTTCTGTCTATCCGACCCAAAATCTAAAACCGGTTGGGCTTTGTCAAGCATTCAAAGGAGATTGCATTGCGTCTACAGATTCATTGTACACGCAGTCTTTGATAATACCAATGCAGACTGACAAAAAATACTTCACATGGGTGAGCTATTATGTAGGTACGTTTTTTGAATTAAGTTAGATAGGTACATCACGGCGGAAGGTATAAACATCATCGGGACTAAAGTCACAGTCGCAACTTAAAGGATTTTCATTTTTGACATTAAAAACTGGTCGTTCGTGAAGTCGAGAGGGTTAAGAAAGGAATGTAATCAATTGGAGCGGTGGTTATATCCGTAAGGTTATTTAGGAGCGCATCACCGGAGCGTAACGTCACCGATGCGCCGCGGGGTCGACGACCGTCTGAGGCCCGTCGTGCAATCGATCGGACGATGCAACGCAACGTCTAGACAGCGACCGCGGCGGGCCGAATCCGTCCTAGCCCCTATACTGCCTTTATTTAGACGACCTCCGCTGACATTTGCATGGAGGAACAAAGAAGGCAGGTGGAGGTGGCCCGGTGGCATCCGGTACTCGCCCGATGCCGATGACTAAAATTAAATGATCATTACTGCACCCACACATGCGCGCGCGCTCGGGCTTTCACCGGCAGTCGCCCGCGGCCTGCTCGACATACACACCGACTTACTTACTTCTTATTCGCACTCATTGTTCCTCGCGGTAATAAGTTATGATTGCCTGCTGTCACGCAACATTAAAAAGTATACACCCTCGCTACTTCCAGGTAACAATGCAGAGGAAGCCATATGAAAAACCTTAAGAAAATTTCGGGCGCGGGCGAAATTTTAAGTTATATAATGGAAATATTAAATAACGGATGACGAAATCATTTTCGTTCTGACCCTTGGCGATATGATGTCGGTATTAGGTCATTTAAGGATAAATGCGCCTGTACGGAGAGATTTCCCTAGTAGCTCTCATCGTATATGCACCACTCTTCTGCATTGTCTGCCGTGCACCAGCCAACTTTCGTTTAAATTTCGAAAATTCGATTCTTGAAATGGCATCATGTTAATGTTTAATTATTATTCATAGCGAGTTACCAGTTGCATATTAATAGTGATAAATAATTGACATTCAGTTCCTGCCGTTTGCTTTTAACCTATGTTGTTAGCATGCAGCGCAAGATAAGGATTTTTACAGTAAAATCAGTGCCAAATACATATATGAAATCCAGAAATAGCACCGTACGTAAAAAGGGATCGATTATAATCCCAGCCGCTACCTGCGGCCACGGCCATCACCTCGCCCAGGTAAAGAAATTATGTATACATTTACTACCCTCCTTATACATGTTCCCTTCTTGCTATTCAAATGCGGAGCGTGGAAGAATCGATTACGTAGAGCTGACGGCATGAATGAGCATTTAACAATATAGAAAAGTTACTATTTCATGTTCTGCTTTTTACAATTTGGTCGGTGAGAGTTTGTGATGAAAACAATGTAAGAGTACAGCTGTTTAGCGATGGCAGTGTGGAGTTACGCGGGGCGCAGGGGCCGGGGGGAAGCCTGGCATGAGGCAGCTCGGGCTGACCTAGTTTCGCGCACTCGCGCCGGCTCAAGGACGGATCGACCGCTATTTATAGTTTGTCGGTCGTCATCGCATCGCATTCACTTTACATAACTGAAGCTGACACTATAGGACTGCGCCTGCGGCGTCACAATAAACATAACCCGCAGACTCGTCCGCGCCGACGGAGCACACGAGCGCACAATGCCACGTTTCTTAATTTCCTTGCCAAATTGACACAACATTCAGTACTTGGGGCACTGAATGTTAATAATCAGCTTCATAGTCAACAAGGATTCTATAAACTAGGCCACGTTAATACAATGAAAGCGAGCTGAGGCACTTTGAAGCCTTCATCGATCTAAGAAGCAACCCTATAATTATAAAGGTTCATAAAAAAAACGATTTTCCTAACTGTGTGACGTGCACATATTAAAATTCAAGTCTGTTAAGGGTTAACCAATATTTCAAACAGAGATATTAAATCTTAGCAACGGCTGGTAACGTAAGCTTAAATGCATCGGACGTTAGGTCTCTTGAGCGCACTGCAATTACACGATGCATACAACATCAACCTGCAATTCACCTGACCGTATTGCATCACGGCCTTGGCTCCACGGCAACAGTACGTACGTGTATGCAGCACAAACGCACTGCAGTTGTAGTTCTACTGCATGAATAAGCGTACAATCAAAGCAAACGTTGTATACGTTGGTTATTATTCTTCAAGCCGATTGTAAGAGATTTTATTTAAATATGCTGCCAAGATGCTTATGACAGGAAACCACTTGTGTAGGAATTCTCGTGACTTGGCACCTCAGTGTAAGCACGTTCGCAGGAATAATGAAGAATAGGCGTCGTTCATTGCCTTATTCTCTTTCGTTATTTATAAAAATGAATCATAAAAAAATTAAAAACTAACGCAAATTTTACTCTAATGTCAAAATAACGTAAAACCGATTGTCAAGTTAGGTAACGGATGTAACAACTCGTTGATTGCTTTAGACAGCTGTGTCTGATCGAACCAGGGACGTTATCAATGTTTATTTTGCAACAAAAAGAGACTACGAACTAAAGCAAACAAGCCACTAACGCACGTTCAACCAATTGATAATGAACGGGCGAGGACTCCTTTATCGGCTGGCGTCATACCAGTTGACCCACTTTCGTCCGAATCGACATCACTTATAGAGCAACCTACCTAATGCGAGCTCTCAAATGCAATGTTTGTTTATGTGCAGGCTATTTATAACATTGGCACGGTTTGGCATCTCAAATTATAACCATACTGTTAAAGAAAATGTTTGAATTTTCAATTCAGTCCAGCCGGTGTGACCTATTTTCCGTCATTTCTACTCTGCCACTTGCCGACCGTGAGCATACGCTCCCGGTTTACAAAACTGGTGTCGTTTGACAGAACAACATTGACAATAAACTATCACCTAATTATGATGTAGCCATTAACTGTAATGAAACAAGAGAGTACAAGTCAAGCGGATTAGCGTCAACCTGTATAAGTGTAGTGCAGTGCAGCCTTCGTGGCTCAGAGCGAACGGCACGTAGAGGCCGTCTTACGGTACCTAGGTACTCGAGATGTCGAGACCTAAGCCATCCGCCACTATTGTACTAATCTTATCTGATCCATCATCTAGGACAATCGTGCAGTGGAACACAATTTATGAGTCAACGAAAAAGTCCCGATCTCTAGTACGAGTATTAAATGCATTGGATTGGATAGCAAAATAATGGTCTAACTAGTTTCAAATGTTAGGTATTTATCGATTATGTCGATACGAACGTGAAGCGTCATCAAATTGTTTAAGACCTTGCCTTGATGCGAATGCGGAAGCAAGCGGCTCGTGACAGCTGCACATGCATTCTACTTGCACACACGATATGACACAATGGGAACCGGCCGCGACATTATGCGTATACATTATTGAGCAGGTTCGCTAAGGCCCCGGTCATTTACGCACATTAAATAATAGATGGCATTAAGTAGCGACGTCAGTTTTTAGGTAAACATTATAACAGCGATGAAATATTTCGTAGCCGTGAACCATTTTACACACGAAAATACCTCACAGGCAGTTAAATTCCTGAAACTAGCACTAAACACGCTACGGTATGTGAGTGGCAAAGGTGAATACTTTACATATTTATTATATTATAAATTATAACTCACGTGGAATTATCAGATTTACAACTGTTCGTAGTTAAAATGCAAAGTGAAGTTCCCCTAATACAAAAAGAACTGAACATTCTGCACTATTATTACATCACAAACGCGAGAGCCCTTGATAAATTAACTACCCCATTCGATGCACGGCTCACAAGTGTCGTAACAAGTCCAATACTTATTTACATGCAGCTGAATTAAAAGCCCCATCCCTAGGACGCAGGAAGGGTAGAACCCTTTGTAGACGACATTTTAAGGTTCGCGTCATAGATTGTACATCAAACAAAAGCGAGGGCAATAGCACATACGATCGTCACACGCATATCGTGCGTGTAGGGCCCTGGCGGGGTCCGGGCGGTCGATTCTGACGTAACGTAATCTCGCAACTACTGCGAGAAGTTTCGACTGAGCGTGGCTCTAAGCCCTTTCCATTTGCTCCCTTTTTGCGGTCACTGGCAGCTTTCTAATGCTATTGTGCGTGCAACGTGACGGTTAGATGGTAAGTGCGCATCGACATCCGTGAGAACTTCTCGCTGGAGCGGTGATCACGTGTACTCCGGTATGCGTTTACATTGGATAATTTTGAATCTACGGCTTTTCTTATCATACTAGTATCAGAGCGCTTTGTGATTTTATTACACGTTAGCTATCGCGGACTGATATGCCATTCATTATTACCAGTCATGAGATTAGTAGCCACGTATTTATAAAAGTAATGTGAATGATATTTTTATGATATTTTCTGTGGGTAGCAACTAGCGACGTAGGTGGTTATAGAATGGTTAAGTCACGTAAAACAACAACACAAACCTACGAGAAAACTTAAGAGTACGTACTTTTTTATCATTCACACGAATAATTCGCAACTAGCTAGATAGATACTCGTACTGTGTAACTACGCACGGTGACTTCATTAAGCCATCAGACTTTTCCCACATATTAAAACTTGTTGTAAAAACTATGTATTCCTCTCGGTACTAAAATGAAAAGAGACTCGCTCAAGGAGACTTTAAGCCAGTCAGGTTGCAAAGCAAATATAATTATTTATTCCAATTTAAACACGCGGATTCCGCAAGAAACGTTTCTTACAATGTCACGGACTCGTTGTTACTCGAAATAAATACTAGTTATTTATTCATTTCGTTTTGAGGTTTCACTTATTTCAACGGTATTAAATCTACGTGTTTAATTAGTTCTAGGCCATCATAGAGGCGGCTAAAACCTGGTAGATAAGGAATATTATTTCATTATCGCAGAATATACGTTCCCAATGCGAAGTGGTAAAATCCAAAGTAATTATTTTGCAAAGTGCCAGCTCTGTAGGCCACACGTGATGAATTACACAATACACCAAGATAAACCCTGGCGCGCGAACTCGCGTCACAGTTACGTAAAAAAGATAACAGATAGGTACGTGAACCTGCTGCTAAGTGATCGACGTGAATTAATTCAGTACTTTACTAGGAAAACTGGCTGCCGCGCGAGATACTACGAAGTTTCCGTGGGAATGCCAAGAGAATATTAACATCGAGTGGTGTTAATTGAATGCGCAAATGTTAGCCTCTGCAATCGAAATGTAAAGAATGAAAGAATCATTAATTTATTTATTATGGTTGTATCTACTTTTAAACGGGCCCGGATCCCGAGAGCCGGGCAGATGTATTCATTTGGATTGTTTGTAATATAAAGTTATTTCAGGAGAAGTATGTAACGCGTTGAGGTGTAAATTGGAATAATCACGATCATGACCGTATTTAGACGATAGAAGTCGTAGCGAGTTACTCACCCACGGCCTTGTGGCGTGACGTTTCGCCCCGCCCGCGACCACGTGACGTCCTAGTGACGTATGATGTATTTCGCGGAAATTCCAACGTGACCGAGCACCGAGCTCACGAATTGAGACCAAACGCACGAGCAATGCGGAGGCGACTAAATAATTAGCAAATCTAGCCTGACAACTGACAAGCTTTACGAAATCTCCGTGAGGAATGCAACGAAACCGCCTCAGTACAGAAATTCCGGATTAGATAGGTATTTACATATTTCTAGTGAATGCAATAGATACAATAAACACCAGATGTTCAGGGGTCTTAGCCTTGGGAAAGTCATGATGAGTGAACTCACACATTAATGTTAACAAACATTATGAGTAATCAAAGATGCGAATGTGCTACAATGTCTTTCTTTTTGAAGTAGGTTTTCGTTCTGAAAAATAAAGGACTCGTCTTTCATTAGCACGTGTAAAGGGGCGCTCAAGTGTAAAAACTAGGGCAGCTTGACACAGAGTTCCATACTCCGCGTGGGTGGCTCCCGGCCTAGTTAAGTAGGCTCAGTTTTCTTACGTAAACCAAGCAATCGAAGGGCAGCCGGTTGCGACATAGACCTTTCGCAACAAACGCCCTAAGATATCGTTTGCGTAGGAAGGAGAATAAGAGCCGCATTGGTATCAAAGAAAATATTTAGCTGTAATTTTACTGTACATTACTAAACGGCGTAAATGTAGCAAAGGAATAACATTTACGGTTTACGGCGACGCTCCATCTCATTTCGTGGAAATCTAGTGTTGGCTGATATTATTTTAGTGGAGTCATGTTTGTGGTTATATTTGTAATAGGAAGCGAGTGCACGAGAGGTAAGGAGGTCATTGACAGGGCGGTCGGAGGCGGGTGGCGCGGGTGGCGCGGATGCAGCGAGTGCACCGAGTGAGTTCCGGTGCACTACGCGGCAGGTATAAATAGCGATCCGTTAGTGTCGACGACCGCGCGCAGTCACTTCGGCTCAGTCGCCCTGCTTTGGCCGCCCTGCACAGCGTCCTGACCTACTTATTAATTAAAAACAATACTCTGCGTCATAAGATAGGTACGACTTTGTGAAATTCGACCAGCCGACCGCACCCCTGTTCGGGGTGTGGGAACGTCGAGACGGGCCAGGACCAAAAAGCGGGTCGAAGGGCGAACGGAGGCAGGGAGATGTTTTGGGGGAGAGCGGGAGGGGGGCGAGCTAATAATGCATACGCCCTTCGAGGGCGATAGCGGAGGAAGATCGTTGCGCGCGCGGGCCCAGAGGGCCCGGCGCAGGTCTGTGCGTGAGGGCCCGTGCGTACGTGACGCTCGGCGGCGCGGATCGAAGTGCGGGACGCCTCGCCACACCCGCACATCTTCCGCGGCTCCGCTTCTAATGCAGCTCGGCCAAGGGTCGGGGACCGCGTCCTATACACACCATTTCTGTCGCAAGCTTATTTACTTTAACAAGATTGAACCCAAACGCACTACTAGCTCGCATTATGGTTTTTCGCATACCACCACAGTTATAGCACTCGTATAAATTCCGGTTGCGCCGCTATTCTGTTGCTAACCGGCAGTCTCCGCGCAACTAAATCTGGCATCCGTTATATAACATAGCATGGCCATGATTGTTACGTGACGTCATGTCACGTTGTGCGAGTACTTAAAGGTTCATAGATCGATTACATATCTACAAAAATGCTTTTGATGTTCTGTTGTACAAAACACGAGAATAAGAAAGATCAAATCAACTAATACTTTTGTTCGCCTATGAATAGAATAAAGCTGCCTACCAGGTCGATTGTAACCATGTTTTATTTATAGAAATAAATTTCATAAATTTTCTACGTTATGTGCCAGCGTCATGGAAACAAAAAGCGAGAAATATTAATGGTTTGATGGGTGCCAAGAAGCGCAAGGTCAGTGCCGCGGTGCATCGAGTAATTGCACTCGGTGCGTTTATGCGGCACGCGCGGGCAGAGAAAAAAAAGACTTGCATAAAACGTGCCATTTGCAAACACCATTAAAGGATCAACAATTCGTAGAACATAAAATAAAAGGTTAACGCTATAACGCAGTAAAACTTATAACATCTCACCTTCAGTATAGTGTGAATAGTACTCAAAAACTTAAATGGTCGGTTATGTTTAGACAGAGAAAACATTTAGGTGAAATCTGTGTGCTAGTTAACACATCAAAGAGCACCGGAAAAGTTTGTCGGTGATGGTGAGATTAACTGCAAAATGCAATTAAATTGCAAACGCGCGAGACCGTCGGGAAATTTTATCGCTTTCTACGCTCGTCTGTTTATTTACTTCTCGTAGTAAACGTATTGCCACCATACATGCCTATTATTTTTATCTTTGCGCAGTCAGGGACGTGCGATACCGCATGCATTGACCGATAAGTTAATTAAACATTGTTATTTGAGCCTGCATGGTTCGAGTGCCTCGTCAGCCGGCAGTGACTGACCCTCGCCTCGTTTGACTCATCGTATAATTTAATTAACATATGCAAATTACTTATGTGGCTAACAAATCGACCAGCGTTAATAACATAAGATTTACGAAAGTATTTCACTCTGGATTGAGTAAAAACAAATTGATCGAGGAGGCGGATATATCAACTACGAAGGGTCTTGTTTTCAAGACTGTCGGTGACGGTTATATGGCTAAACAAAGGATAGTAGTTGAAGGCAGCTGATGCCAAGACAGGTGTGGCAGCAGCCGGCTGGCGAGCCACCTGCCAAGCCCCGCACGCGCCACGCAAGCTGCTCTAGACATGTAATAGCTAACTCATTACCTACAGCCTACAATGGGCGACAATACTCTATATACTTAAGACCTCTATACGATAGCAGCTGACTGGCAAATGTCACATGAGTTGCAAATGAGGGCCTATTACTAGAAATTGTGGCCGTGGATTGCATAATTACTTCCTAAGTCATACAAATACAATGAAACCGGTAGGACCATTGAAATTGTGAGCAATAACTCAGTCTGGAAAATGTTAAGGTTTTAAAACAGTCTATACTAACGCAATACAAAGAAAAAACCACTCTATTGACGATTGTCGAAAATAGACCATTTTTGTAGAAAAATGAACCTTTATTTAATGGAAATGTTCAATTTATTCTTTACGTTGACGTCTTTGTGTAAATACTGACGCTTTATATCGAAGGGAGACGAATACATGAATAATAATAGCCAATATACGAAATATTTATCCTGAACGAACAGTTTATCATATGTAATGTTTTTTTACCATCCTCGAATGGGTATTTATCGGTACTTTCTGGAATTTTGTGATTAGATACGCGTTGAAGGACTACACGAGCATACTAACGAACAAGTTCCGCAGAAACTGGCCTCGAGACTAGTATAGGAGTGCTTCGGAGTAGGATACCGTTACTGGCAGCAGTTACCAACGTTGCGTAGATAATGCGCAAACCGGTCCGCGAACGATCGCCGCATTTCGTGATAACCGCACCGATAGACACCCAGATATAACATATTATAATACTGATAGAACCATAGTAACCAGATAGGTACTTAACACTTATCATAAAAGGGGGAAACACCGTATCACGAAACGTGACGTGTAACAAAGAATTACGGGAAATAAGTCAATCGTATAATTCGCTTTCAATGGAATTAAAACAATCGCGACTGGATTCGCTGTATTATTACAGACTATTTACAAATTAACGGTTTTCCCGTGACAAGGAAATGCGTGTTATCGGTGTCAATGTTTAATTAAAGCCACTCGTTGGAATTCCAATCGCCGGTCGACAAACCCATGACGTAAGAACAAAAGTGCGCGAAATCTGACATGAACGTGATCTGAGCTCATGACTCATTGATTTTCTTGGTTTGCCGTGTAATGACAGGAAGGATTGTCCTCTTTATGACTTACTCACCTTTGGCGTAGTAGGAAACGCATGACATGCATGAGTAAGTTGTAATAATTGATGATTGAGACCATAACAGGTAAGGTCGACTACGTATTCAAAGTTCCGCGAAGTTAATGAATCAATAATAGATACAAGAGAAACCAATACCTTGGTAATTCCGATATGAATCTAGATAACGTTAGCAAATACGTACATCCGCAACAGGAATGGGCAAAACACAACTTTCATCCAGCCTTATAGGTGAATGGTAAACCTTGCCAGAACGTCCGGTACCCGCTTGGGACCGTTAGCGCGAATAGCTAGCGTGTCCCGGCCGAACAATGAAGTCTATGCAATAACGTTGCATTTTACTTACACTTGAGTAGGCAGTGTTAGGCGTTGGTTGGTGTGCGAAGGGAGGCGAGAGGCGAGTTAGCATGGTAAGCTAACTACCGCATATCGCGTGCGGCGTGGAGCTTCGACCACACACACTACCGACCTATATTTTATGCGGCGGCGAGCCCATTGTTTACTAGCCACACACGCACTGCTCACCCTTAAATGCGGACCTTTACTACCCCATTCTCTAACCTCGCTTCGATCCCCCTTAGTTATATAATATTGTAACCAAATGTACTGATCTATAAATATCATCGTTCAATTTAATTTCAAAACATAAATTAAATTCGAAGAACTAAAATTAAAATCGTTCCCTTTCTATTATAACACATGTAGGGATGAATGAAAAGAGGGCTCCGGTCGGCTACCTGCGAAAAGAAACCAAAAAAAATATGCACACATGCACAAAAACGCGACCTCTCGACGGGATTAGGCCCGCACCAGTCGACTCTGTCCAACGTAGGTGTCTGCTGTCTGCATTTTGGAAACAAAACAATAGAAAGAGTCGCGCTTGAGCGAGAGCATTGTTGGGATACGGGCGGCAGGTTGAGTGAGAGAGAAAGAGAAGTCACGACGTAAACAAACCGCTAGCGGTGGCTTCGACGGCACTCACCATTTCGGGGATCGAGGGATCCGGAGGATGGGGTCGAGGCCGCAGCGGCCCAGGTAGTGTCGAGCGGGGTCGTCGTAGGGGTTCAGCACAAGCACTCGTTCACACAGGATGGTCCTCGCACGCACTCGTCACATACGGTTACGACAAATCCCGTCCTACACTACTCTTGCGGCCCGCGCCGGTGCAGTTTACGTCACCGCATCCCGCTCCCGACTGAGCGCGGCGCGCGAGCGACGACCTCGCTGCAGCGTGCACCGCCCCGCGCCCGCGCGGCCCCGCGCGCCCCGCGGGCCCTACGGCCCCTCGCGCCTCGTCCTACGTCCGGTGAATCACGAATGTCGACCGACGACCGACCGCCCGGCCCGGCCGCCCCGGCACAAGACCCAACACAAAGCTATACAACTTACTGTTTCAAAATACTTGTATATTATACCTACCAATAATATCACCACTGACTACTGAACTGGCCAATAACAATGGATTCAGGAAACAAATATTTGTAAAGGAATTATATTATAAAGAATTCTATGTCAATAGTACATAACATGAGACAGATCATTAATCAAAGGTACGAAAAAATATTTCCACGACAAAACAATAATAAATATTTTCAAGGTTTTCAATAAAAATCCAACCCTAACGAATCTGGAACATCAGACTGAACTTGCACTTCAATTTCAATCAATGCAAAAAAACACCTTATGCGACCGCCGTAAAATTCATTGTCATTAGAAACAACACCTGTTATACAGTTTATAATTTTATATAGGTTATGACGAAGGGGGAACGGGAAACTAGGCACAGTGTAAATCGCAATATTTGGATTTAAAAAGGGTGTATTTGAAGGATTAATTTAGTTTGAGTGGCTTCAAAGTTGTTAATTAACTGATGAATGGCCGCACTCCCCTCGAGTTTCTTTCGTATTTATATCGCCTTGCCTTCCGAAAGGACATTCCCCGGACGTTCACCGTTCCTGCATATTTTACGGGAAGAAGAGCACCAAAATTCTAATCAATAATATGGATGAATGTACTTATAGGTACCGAGAGAGCCATTTTTAAAAAAATTGGTGATGCAGTGATGGTTCATAATAGAATTTAATTTAATTAGATCGATTTATTGGACGTTTTTCTAGATTTATTGGCAATATAAAGAGTAAAATTGATCTATCGTTGTGTTTCGGTCATTTCGTAATTAAGAATTATACATAAAATATGATTTAAGAATTAACGGTAGTATTTATTGATATTTGTAAGGGAAACGTTTTGCTTTCTTAAAGACACTTTTATTAAAATCCGCTCAGTGTTTACTCGTAAACCATAGAAGCTATGAAAATTTATTTAAGAATCCATACTTATCATAATTTATGTCCTTTAAAATTAACTGGCTGTTATAAAATAAGGTACAGAGTGTCCCAGAATTTGACGTAAATATTAAACATACCCTATAATTACCGGTTCAGAACTTTTTTATGTGTTAATTCGTTTAGGAGTTATTAAGGTTTGAATGATATTGTGGTAAAGAACGCTATCTTACGGCATAACTTCGACTCCCTTGGCTAAAAATAGGTATAGTTTGTGATTCAAAAACTAGAAATCAAATCCTCAATAAAGTAGAAATGTATTTGCATTACACGATAATTCATTCAATTCAAAACACAAATCCATACTTCCTAAGCCACTAAACGCATCTCTCGTTTTTCATTCAACAACTTTAAACTTCTTTTTTAACTTTTGACTTTGATTTTCCAAAAAAATATTGCAATGTTACCTATTGGTCAAATTGCAACAAATGATGTCTATTGACATCGATCAGAACTGTCAAATCTAACTCTGAGCATTTAAGGATGGCTGCTAAATAAGGACGCATAAAAGAAAAGCAGCTGTAACTTTTTTTATGTCGTTGTCGTTGTTTAGCTGCGCCAGCCAACTTTCGAGTCGTACAAAGTCGAAGTTGTTGAATGAAATACGACATCTTTAGTTGGTTTACTTTTAATGCTTTGATATTTTGGAATTATGGCGTAATTTAATACACTGCTATCTTAATTATGTTATTGAGGATTGGACATAAAGTTTGAGAATTACAAAAAAAGAACCAAAGGTGTGTACCACAAGGAAAGGTTCTATACCAGCATTTTTAAAACCTTAATAACTAAAGAATATATAGAAAAGTTAAAACTATAAATAATCTAAACTGGTATAAGTATAAGCTTTCTCATCTCACTTTACCCGGGTCGTTTTAGAGTGATCCCTGTGATTTGTGATTTTCAACACTACATGCACTCTCAAACGAGGAGGAAGATGCTTCAGATTTGTACTCGTCTCTCACTCGCTCTCATACGCTGTTATTAAGAGCGAGTGAGAGAGAAGTACACACCCGAAGTAGCTTCTAAGTGCATTCAGACTGTAGAGTATTTATGAATTTTAAATAAACAAGGTATAATACGCGTTTATATTAGCTGTCACAAGGATCATTCTAAACTGACCCAAGTTTAATAAACTCTGAGAATTAGTCATTGTTAGTACAAATGTACTTACACAGTGACCCGTTTAAAGGCGTTTTAAAAAAAATGCATAATTAGACTCAAGTTAAGAAACGGTAACTTTAATCAGTTGCATCACGAAAATTTGTCCTACACACCGTCCTCATACGCTATCTCAAATCCAACAAACGAAATTTATTAAATCCTCACCCGTTAGTAATATGGTCGCACTTGCTACAGGATTTTTGTCTGAGATACCCCCTTTTGTCTTATAGCAGTATAGTTAATTTTCGTGACGCATCGTACTAAAATTACCTTTGCTTAATTTTAGTCCCAAATATGTCTTCTTTTGAAAACCGTCCTTCTACGTCTCTTGAGTGCATATGAAATAGAAAATCACTTACCATTCAAAGGCATTATAGTGGTAGTAACACAGCCCCAGTCCATACAAGAACAGAGGGTCCTTCCAGTTGTCCTGCTCCAACGCGTAGAACTTTTGATATGCTGACATTGCTATATAAAAATAACAAAAAACTTAGGAAACTGTCCACTTTATTAATACTTCATTACTTATAATATTGATACAAAAATGTTAGCAGCATAGCATGCCTTGTGCAAAACCAGCATTCAAAGGTTTCCATGCAATAAAATTTGTTAAAATCAATAACTTAAGAGTACAGTCAAACTAAGAAGTAGCTGCAAATTTTCGTACCCTGTCGTAGTAAATATGGTGAGAGTGGTTTGAATTTAGTACTATCAGCCCAATAGAACCCTGACCCACCATAGAACGGTGTCACATTGACATTATAAAACCATTTGTTTGACACTTCTTACGACTTGACTTATAACGTCACTGTGACACAGTTCTATGGTGGGTCAGGGTTCCATTGGTCTGATAGTACATCAATAGCTGCAACAAGGTACTACATACAGGAACTTCTGATTATGACTGTATGCGAGCGTGTATCATGCCTTATATAGCAAATTATGCATTTTTGGCCATTTATAATTTCTATTAGTAACCTCATGCATTATAATATAACAAGCCTTAGAATAAATAGGTAATTAACTTCTTTAAATTCATACACGCACGACTTCATTCCCAGAGTGGGGTAGGCAGAGCTACAGTATTACCATTAACTTTAAAAAATTGATGTTAATTTTTTTAACATTAAATATTACATAAAACATGTCCATTAACATTCCAACAATGGGTACACAACTACACACACAAGAAAGCATAATACATGGAGTATGTTTTATGCCCTAGTGCAACTAAGGGGCTTCACACACGTCACCTATGCAGTGAAGGTACCCTATACACATAATTTTTACCATTTTGTGCAGTATTGTACGAGTTCCACCGACGCACCGTGCCGCAGCGCGACGCAGTTTGTCGTAGGAAATGCTGTGAGAACACAAACGGGTAGCAAGTGGTGCAAATTCAATGCAAATATGAACTTAAACTACTGTACAGACGATTCAATTTGTTTAACCAAATTGCAATAGTCGATGGAAATCGTACATAACAGGTAAACAAAGAGGAACCAATTGTTTCTTTTTTCAAAAACCATTTAATTTTTGGTCTGAATGTTATTGTTGACATAATTATTAATAGTCATAATTTTTATATTGCTGGGACATGAAATTTCAAAATTTCTTAAATATCTAACGTGTAGGTTAGGGTAGGTTAAATATGATTTATAAAATCCTAAACAACAACAGTTTCTTAAAAAAATACGTTATGACATCAGATTCATATGTTATTTCAAATTGGGTGGGCAATTACGCGTTACGCTTCTTGTTTTGTCATAGGAAAGAAAAGGGCAGAGTTTAGACTTATCTGAAAACTAGTAAACTGATCTGATAGTGATCTGGAATTAAAAAAAACCATGCTTAGTCTTTTACACTAACTTGAATATGAATAAAAGAAATCTCCATTGATGGAACCCAAAGACCTAACTTAACACATTTATCAACTTTACTATTAATCTTCAAACAAATTCTCATTCAAGCATTAGCAAAAACATCCAAGCACATACATTGAGCCATGATAAGCAGCCAGTTGTTCCAGTTAATCCATTACAGGCTGAATTGTTTGATTACTTAATATAGCACAAATTCTAACCACGACATAGGGTGCCAAATAGCACCTTTAGCCTATAATGGATTAAAGACCACAAAGCCAGCTTGAGGAGTCAAACCTGCACTCAGGAGGCCATAAAGCAGCATGCACACCCTGAATAACCTCAAAAGAAACAATGCTTATACAGGGATATTCCAAAAACCAACGTCAACCCGATAAAGGCTAAGGCTGATAAAACCCGAATTATTGGTTGATACATTACATTTAGTTGTGGCCTTATTTAAAAAAAGTTAGTTTTAGAAAAGACAAGCTTAAAACATATTATTATGTCTAAAAGCCTAATCCCTAATCCTGGATAGTCTTCCAAAACTGGGCTTTCTTGTAGTCGTCTTTCTGATTGAGTAGGATGGTAAAACTATTAACTATGCTTCGACTCCCCACCTTTTGTGTATAATGCTCCACAACCTTCGCATTTGACAAGATGAAATGTGTATCAAAGAAATTGCAAACCGTTTTGCGACGCATTTTTTCTCGCCATAATTATTGTGAAAAAGATCCTATGAAATTTGTCTCAATTATTTACAGATAACTTGTTAAACAAAACATAACTCAACTTTGTAGTTTTTTATGGAATTTAATATTTTAAACAGAGTTTCAAACTCTGTTCAGATTTCACTACGCATATCGTCGGTAAAATTGCAAAACCGCATAAATAACATTTTTAATGAGGAGCAAAACGCACCTTGTTTCTAAGAAAATGAGATTAAATTTACTCTATTATGAATTTGTTGGTTACGCGGTTTTGCAGTATCAACGACGATATGTTAAGTGTCCTGAAAAAGCCGCAACTTAGGTTGGTCGTTAAATAAAAAAAAACAGCGTATATCAATATATGCCACCATTTCAACAGGCAGCTTAATGCTTGTTTAACTTTTTTTTATATTTTCAGAAAGTATCGCTGCAAAAGTTTCTTAAATTGTGACACCCCTTTATCTTTAAAACATTAATTCCAAAATATATGAAAAAAAGTACTAAGGTAATGTTTAATAAATTCTTTAAATGAAAATATTTTTCAACATGATAGGGTTTTTAAGTTATGGCCGTAAAACTCGATATTAAAAAAAACTGTGTGGCAAAGGGTAAATCAAACCCTTAAACTTATATCAATTTGATTCTCAGCTTTGTGTAGGTTATATCATTCTAGTCTGATTGGAAAACAGGTATGATAGACTGATACTGATAGGTAACATTTCTTTCTAACCAATATTCTGTTGACATGATAAATATGTAAGCCATTATTAAAATAAAATAAATTAGACACTCAATGGCTATAAATAAAAAAGACATACTGTACATTCTGTCGTGCATTAGTCCTTTGGGGTTACATAATTAATCACCTTTTGCATAGTCTTCCAGTAACAGGTGGAAGTGTCCCAGTTTGCAATAAGTTTTAGGATCTATGCAGATATCCCTCCTGGCGCCGGGTGAACTGGCCCTGTCTTCCTCCTGCAACCAGCATAAAAGAAAACTAGTAATCTTTGACAAATTAGAACTCCGATTTAATTATATTTCTTGGATTGTGGTAACATTTCTAAAGGGCATTGGGTAAATTTGCTTAAAGAATATTGTCATTTTTGTTTTCAGCGGCCACGGATGGTTTTGACATAGTTATTTAGAGGACCTCAAAGTACACATAGATATATATAATTTATGGCGTTTAATAATATCGGAGCTGAGATATTTAATATTAAAATGTTCAGTTATTGGTACTAAAAGTAAGCGTAGGTAAGAATATTAAATATCTCGGCTCCGATGCACTTAAGAATATTACATTACATACCAAAACATGTTTATTTTGAATAATTCTATCATAATTTACCACTTTTACTAATGGCTGCTCACCTTGAAAATGTATGAGTTTTACATGACAACACTTTTACCCAAACCCCTTTAATATTCATAAAAATGAAAAATTCTAATTAGTATGTTAAACAAAAACTAATAAATGAAGTCACTTCTACGTCAATAAGGAAGACAAGATGATTTTAATAGAATAGGTATATAATTATATAATATTCCAATAAACCAATGGAAGTTAATAGCTAGAGGAATAAAATGGTTTAGGTAGTTCTATCAAGTGCTAATCCCATCGGTTACTGCCTTCACACTTTTGCTAGTTTATACCGATTAATAAAGTTCAAAGTGGCGACAAAAGTATGCTCAGTAGTGACAGCTGGAAATAGCCCTTTAACAATATATTAGCGAATAGCAGCAGCAGTAACTAGACTCATTATTTTATAGTTCGATGATGCAACCTTCAATCCAATCAGATAAAAAGTCAGATCTATGAAAATCACATTGAAAGTGTTAACAGCTAGTAGATTAAACCCAAAATATAATATAATATTAAATCACCTTGACTTGGACCAGCATTCCTTCCAGATATTTGACTGCCTTGAGGATGAGACCTCGTGTCCGTACATGTTCAGTGCCTTTCAGCTTAAGAAAACCAAACTGCCGACTGAAATTAGAATAATGTATGGTATTATTTAAAGCAGATTATAATAACAACAACAACCACTACCTCAAAACACACGCAATAGTGTTGGGGTGGGTCGTGTCATAGATCAAGTCAGTTTTTATAAGATTTGAAAATAAAGTCATTTTTACTGTGTATGTTGCTTGAAAGTGTCAACACACTCGAGATATTTTCTGACATAAGTATAGCGGCAAAACATATGACACATTTATTAAGACGTGCACTTGTTAGAAATTATTGCTTGTGAAGGAAAACAACGAATAAGTTTGTACATCATTATCAATAAAAAACATTTTGAGTTTGCTTACCTATCCAACTCGGATAGAACTTGTAATTCTTGTGAGGTTAGATGCAACTCTTCTTTTTCATCCATTGTAAACAAACTTTAACACACTCAGTTTAACATCAAAAAGTTAGCTTAGATACATAATGAAACGTACTAAATTCATCGTAATCTTAAAAACTACAGGACAATTTTTGATTAATCCAAACTTTAATGTCATTTAATAACCACAGATTATAAAATAAGAGGCGAAAACGCGGGTGAACACACCGCCACAGGATAAAAATATTGAAATAATACCAGGTTGACTAATACCAACGCACAGATATAAATGATCAAACATTGTATGAAAATTTAAAAACCATTTCGAGGAATGGGATTCTCAAATCGATCCCAGAGGCCCTACTTTGAAAATAGAAGTTCGAAATTACGTTAGCTCCATCCCTGTCACTCGTCATTCGAGATTAGATTGAGAGAAAGCGATAGAGCTAACGTAACTTCGAACTTCGATTTTCCAAGTAGGGCCTCTGTAGTTAGATTAAATTAAGAAATGACCTTCATTTGACCCCTTAATCCTGGTCCGAATTACATAGACCTCAATTAAAACAATACTTCTTACATTACCTTTGTTTCTAGAATACCTATATTTACTTAACACAATCACATTTAATTTGTTAAAAAGGCGGATTCTATACGTCCAATCATGAGTTACTACAGTAAATGTTGATGCCGTCGTTTTGAATAACTTGAAAAACCTCACAACCCAAATTATTAACATTCATCACACCATTGGGAAACGAAATTATCAGAGAAAGGGTTAAACGGATTTTGGAAAAACGGAATAAAACGTCATATTTTGACGGTACCGTTGTAGGTATAGCACTATTAGCACTACTCAACTCACTAGCGCTGCCAAGCTGCCAACCAAACCAACCATTCATTCACTCATTTGCAGTTGTTGAAGTATGGCGCGCAGTTGATCGTGTGTAATCGTATAATTTTGAGAATTTGTGCATACTTTTTTGTTACAAATTATTATTATATAAATCGCGGAATAAAAATTAAATTACCTTGAACTTAGTGCAGTTTTTGAAGAATTCTATTATTTAACAAGCTGTAATTTCATTACAAAAATGAGCTACAGAGACTCGGTGAGTTCGCATGTATTGTTATTTTTCATATGATTATTAATATCTTACGAAAATCTATGGTGTAATAAAAACACAAATAGTATTGACGGCTCTCTGAGTTCTATTTTTACTTCCCAAGGTATTAGTCATGGATACAAGGTCATTTTGTTCCTTGCGAACGTAAGGGATATCAGCTTTCATAATAAATATGTAATCATACAGGGATGGCTTTTCTTTCTTTCTAAAGGTTAAGCTGTAAATTGGCATGATTATCAATTGAATTAAGCTTCTAATTAATTTGACTTCTCATATGAATCTGCTTCCATACTAATTGGAATCTGCTAAAAATAATATTTGTATGTGCTTAAGTTACTAAAATTACGAATGTGTTCGGCAGTACTCGTTATTTCCGAGGTCTCATTCATACTGTGCTGCTTCTGAGCGCCGGGTAGGCTCCTACCTGCGGACTCTAATGGTATTTATCATCAGCCTGATTCTAAACTCAGCTGTACAGTAAGCAATGAAATGTTGCAGCAGAAAGTCCTTGGTTTTGTTGTGTGAACTCTCTGTAACATTGTGTGTTATTTGGTGCAGACTGTACAGCCCAACTGTAATGACTAACTGCTTGTAGATGATTGGGTTTTTTAATTTCATTAGATAGAGTAATAAATTATTGTACATATACTTTTATAACTTACACTTTAGTTAAGATTAACTTGAGGATTGTTTCCATAAACCAATTTATATTAAATAGCCATGGGCCCTGTAATAGTTCCCTTTCTTATATAATATTACTGTCTATATTGTTACCTGTGAAATTAGTTAGCTATGTTTTATTATCAAGCGAGAGGTTTATAGCCGAAATGATTCACTGTTAAAATCATATTTTTTATTTATTTTTTGATCATAACATGTTAACAAACTTAGTTGTACCACAACAACCCACAAAACTGTTATCACTATATTAGTGCAAAATACTCCCTTGTTATTAGCTACCAAAAGAGTCAAATCCTCAAATGGGGTATGTTTTGATCTTGAATGTTTAAATATTTGATCTGACTTAGAAAACTAACAAGAATTTAATTGTACAGTCACCAGGAATCCTATATTAACCAACATTGGTCACAGATAGCTGACACTCTTATACACACACCAAAAATATCTTAAGATAAAAAATATGTAAGTAAATTATGTAATAATGTGATTTCCTAAACAGACATGTAAGTATATTATCGTGTCTTGTTGGAGTGCCCTTGCAGGGTTTATGTTGAAGCTACCTACTGTATTTTTAAGACCTCATTGTACAACATAAAGCAATTAATGAATATGACTAATATCCTTACATCATTTTGATTATTAGCAATGTACTGCATTGGAAAATACAATACAATGCAATCTTAGATATTTGATGTGTGTAGAAATAGAGATGTGTCAAATATATTTGGGACCAATGTTGCATAATGTATTGTTTATGGTGATTGTACACATGAAAATAAATCACAAAGCAGACCTTCATACTCAGCATATCCTGCTGGTATTAGATAGAAAATGCTCTAGCTGGAGGTATTTTTTGAGCCTATGAAGCTAAAGGGAATGTGTAACTATGGGTTTAATTAATCAATAACATAAACCAGTATTTGATGCGATTCCCTCCACATAAAGACCACAATTTGTTAGGATTCCCTCCACTAAGTCCATTGGCCTCTCCTGCCTATAACACTGAAGCTATGTGTAACATGTATAAATGTGAACTTGAATGTAGACAGCGGGCTATTAATTTGCCCTGTCTGATTAATCACTGACATAACTGATTTTAACCACCTATTTGGTATTTAGTGCCAAATGCCACTCAATCACTTTATGCTTTGGTATTCGGTTCAATTATAGGATTAAAATACATTACATTTAACCCTGAAAATAGTCACATTGTTTGAGTAAAATATTGCACAATAATTTAATAAGAATTTTCATTAAAATTATAACTAGGTGTTAAATAAATCACGTACCGTACCGATTATAGTGAATAAGGAAACGACTGTATTTTTGTGTCGGATGAGTTCATATTTTTCTTGCTTTCTTAGCCTACCTGGATACCTACTAATGCTAACTGAGAAAGCTATGGTAACCTTTCCATGCTTCGAAAAACTTTTGCCTGCTGTTTTGTTTGTCGGAAATTTTAATTTGTTCAAAAATCATTTTTCTGTCAACCCATTAACTTTTCGAAATGTTTAAAAATGTATATCTACAGAACCTTTAGGTTCGGCTTGTTTTTTATCAATTTATAGACAGAGACAATCCTCGTTTAACTTCAGAATTCAAACCAAATTAGTAGTTAGTTTCAAATTATAGAATGAACGAAGATACCATTATTAATTTATTATCGATGACATTTTAGTAAACAAGTGTAACAACCTAACAACACTCTTTATCTTGTAAGCTCACACCACATTGTAAACACCGACCTATTTACTGGTATCGATCCATAACATCACAACACAGGCTGCATTTAACATGGGTCAGGGATAGGTCAGTTCTTAGGCCGTACTTTGAAAATCAAACTTCGAAGTTACACTCGATTTAGTCTCGAATAACGAGTGACAGAGATGGAGCTAAAGTACCTAACTTCGAACTTCGATTTTCAAAGTAAGGGCTTAGTTGTGTGACTTGCGGTACTCATGCGCAGAGTTTCGGGTCGTCCTCGTCGATGCTGAGCTCGCTGAGCTCGTTCCGGTCGCGGCCTTTCGCTGACATCAGCTACAGCCCCACGCCAGACCTGAATGAGGTGTACCCTGGGCTCTATGTGGGAGATGCGTGAGTATTCAACTGTAATTCACTCTCTACTATAGCTGGGAAAAATGATTAAAAATAGAGAGCGCTGGAGTGGAATTGCCAGCATGATCCAATTTTACCTAAAAACTGTTGGCTTATATCGTGGTAGCAACTAGAGAATATTTGTCTCCTACCTGTCACGGCGACAAACTTCCAAGCTATCTGAGGTGTTGCGCATTACGTTTATTTATTTTTCCCATCCTATGTGAAATTTATGGACGCGTTATTCATTGGAGGGAAGGGGAGACACTTGGCAAGTGGGATGGCGTTCGCAGCATTTAATTTTACCTACTTAAAAGACACTGCTGCCAGTACTTTCTGTCCATCTTTCGGTAAGCGACCTTATAGCAGGAAAAGTAGGAAAACGGATGGCCGATCATTAAGGGCTAGCGCGCACGAGCAACTTTTGTTTCCGCAACTAC
Organism: Acleris laterana; assembly: GCA_963966035.1. Taxonomy (NCBI): domain Eukaryota; kingdom Metazoa; phylum Arthropoda; class Insecta; order Lepidoptera; family Tortricidae; genus Acleris; species Acleris laterana. Next base: position 15,247,076 of record OZ014440.1, read on the forward strand.
TATTTCTCTCACATCAAGTCTACGGGTTAGTATGAGCGCCGCGACTCGACTACCGGGAGACTTCTTTGTCCGCGGTTTTGGAGACAAGTCCTCTATTAGTTTCAATGCAAGTGCGTGCACGGCAGCAAATAAGTTGCCGGTCGGCCAGTAGTCACTCAACCGCCGCGGCGATAGCGTATCTTTATAATTTGGATATGCTCTCAATTTCATAAACATTGTAAGTATGTAATTTTCCTAGTGACAGCCTATCACTCCATAATGGATGCACCCCATATATCCTTTTCGCTGTCCTCATCGGTTTTTAAAGACAAGTGCACAGACCACAACGGTCTCTTCGAAATCCAAGTTGATGATTGCGTAAAATTTTAAAGAAAAAGTTGTGTTGCTGTCGCTCTCGTGTGCGCATCTTTTTAATCGCGGCGAAGAGACGGCGGCAGAGACAAATAAATTGCCGTGTATGTAACTCAGTTGCTCGTGCTCGCTAGCCCTAAATGTGGCGATCCTTGATGACGTACAATGATGCGCGAGTAACCGCCAGCTGCCCTGCTGCTCCTGCTGATCGTTGTACGTAATATAAAGAAGTGTGTCGAAGTAATAAATATCTATTTTAGTCCCGCCCAGACGCCTATCAGCTATTTATAGCGATCAATCGATATTGAGTATTTCAATCAATGTCCTACTGTGCGTCGCAACTCCCATCTCTTAGGTAGTACCTACATAGGTATGTTTGTGAACTAATACGTAATACTGTCCGTCGTCGTCTGCCGGCTTCCTTTCATTAGGAGCATGATGCATTTCTGCCCACATGCGTTTAGTCATAGGGATATCAAACCTACGCAAATAGTTGCAACGTGATGAAAAACATGCGCGTTTTATTAAGTAATTACTGATTCTTTCCCCAACATAATAATAATAACAATAACAGAGGTAGCTTAGTAAGCCAGGATTTACACGGCATTGTAGGTATCTACTGCACGTTTTTTCCATACTAATATTATTGCACATCGCACATAAGCAAACCCGGTAAGTTTGGTAGGGAAAAAACGTAATTAAATACAATGCCGTTTGAAGGGGGGAGTAAGTTAATATGCGATTATACAGGATTATTGGTAAGTCGACCTATTCCCGTTAGGAGGCGATAGGGGTGACCATTTGCGATAATTTTGATCCCCATATGCATTATGCAAAAGTGAACCATTTTTGAGTTATCGCGTTTTTTAGTTTTTTTTTAAATTTGTCAGAAATTCAACTTGAAAAATTTATTACAAAAAAAGTATCAAATTAAATCAATTTTTTATTTCTGATTTAAAAAATCAATTAAACACTGGTTATTTCTCAATATTAAAACAGTAATTATCGGTCCAAATTTTAAAAAGCGAGACGGAAAACGAAAATTTTTCAATATTTTTTTGCGATCGCTTTCCACTAAAATGCCTTACAAACAAAAAAAACGTTATAAAACTTGGCTTGCAGAAAATTTTAAAAACTTAACTGTTTTCTTAGCTCTCCAAAAATTCATAACAACTAGGAACTTATTTTAAAAAAAACTGAAAAAAATCATCACAAAGGAAACGGGCGGAAATTCGTATTCGAACTAAACTAAATTTTAGTTTAGAAGTTCTGACTCAGAAATGCAACTTCAAAAATTAAAATAAACAAAAATACCAAATTTAAGTTAACTTTTTTTATTTGCTTTTGTACAAGATGAAATTGTTGTTCTTATGCAATATTAAAAAAAAATTATCTGTACACGTTTGAGAATGCGAGGCCGAAAACTAAAAAATACATGTTTTTTTATCAAACTCCAACATAAATTACACGAAAACAGAAAAATTTACCAATACATTTGGCGTGCAGATAACACATAAAAAATTGACGTTTTTCCAGCTTTCTAACGAGGTATTAAAACTAATATGAATTTTGTTAAAGATTGCTTGAAAAAATTGATCACAAAGAAAGTAACAAGGAAGTCACGTCCGAACATAACTTAAAATTAACTAACTACAAAAGTCACAGTTACGAAAAAGGATGCGTATCTGCGTAAGAAATGGAGGTAGCCATTTTGAAAATGAACTATAAAAATCCTGATTATTTAAATTTTAATTGTTTATCTTATTAGTTTTAAATTTGTTACTTTTTACAGAAATTATTGTTGTTATTTGTGTTTACGAGTATAACAGTTACTTTTGATAGATTTAGTTAGTTGTTGGTAATTCTTTAGCTCTGCCTACCCCACTTTGGGAATGAAGGCGTGAGTTTATGTATGTATGTATGTAGTTAGTTAATTTTAAGTTATGTTCGGACGTGACTTCCTTGTTACTTTCTTTGTGATCAATTTTTTCAAGCAATCTTTAACAAAAATCATATTAGTTTTAGCTCGTTAGAAAGCTGGAAAAACGTCAATTTTTCATGTGTTATCTGCACGCCAAATGTATTGGTAAATTTTTCTGTTTTCGTGTAATTTATGTTGGAGTTTGAGAAAAAAACATGTATTTTTTAGTTTTCGGCCTCGTATTCTCGAACGTGTACAGATAATATTTTTTCTTATATTGCATAAGAACAACAATTTCATCTTGTACAAAAGCAAATAAAAAAAGTTGACTTCAATTTGGTATTTTTTTTATTTTAATTTTTGAAGTTGCATTTCTGAGCCAGAACTTCTAAACTAAAATTTAGTTTAGTTCGAATACGAATTTCCGCCGGCTTCCTTTGTAATGATTTTTTTCAGTTTTTTTTATAAATAAGTTCCTAGTTGTTATGCATTTTTGGAGAGCTAAGAAAACAGTTAAGTTTTTAAAATATTCTGCTAGCCAAGTTTTATAACGTTTTTTTTGTTTGTAAGGCATTTTAGTGGAAAGCGATCGCAAAAAAATATTGAAAAGTTTTCGTTTTCCGTCTCGCTTTTTTAAATTTGGACCGATAATTACTGTTTTAATATTGAGAAATAACCAGTGTTTAATTGATTTTGTAAATCAGAAATAAAAAATAGATTTAATTTGATACTTTTTTTGTAATAAATTTTTCAAGTTGAATTTCTGACTAATTTAAAAAAAACTAAAAAACGCGATAACTCAAAAATGGTTCACTTTTGCATAATGCATATGGGGATCAAAATTATCGCAAATGGTCACCCCTATCGCCTCCTAACGGGAATAGGTCGACTTACCAATAACCCTGTATATTAATCAGACTGTTTAATAATGACATCCTATTTCTTATCCTTATTCAAATAATTAATAACGTACCTATTTGTGTTGCTTATCCAATTATTGAGCATAAACAACGTAAACATACATTATATTAACTATAAAATTACACTTTACACCTACGCCTGTTAACAGTGAAATATGGGCACAAGATTTATTTAGATACCTACTCCTCCACCAACCTTTTTAACGAGCAAACAATGTTTTACTCTAGCATGTACCATCCTTTATTACTTAACTAGAGCCCTCCCACACGGTAGTTTGAGTTTCCACGCAAATAATACTTTTCCACTCTTAAACTTGAGTGAAATATTTTACTGGCACTATGTATATCGTTTGTCTGCCCTTGGCATTCTTTGCCTGGGCAAATCTATAAGTACTTGTAGTCATTGATTTTCATTCTATTGTTATATTACTACTAGAGGACGCCCGCGACTTCATCCGTGTAGAATTGGTTTCCTGCTAAGGGACGCCCCTCTTTCTTCCTGTTAAGGGACGATCTTGGGAAAAAAATGTGCACCTTCAACATACCTACTTGGTCCAGTGGTTTAGACTGCCTGTCTGTGAATTAAAAAAAGATCGATTACGGATGGCTTCCCGGTTGGCGGGCCGATATCTTTTACTAATGTCGTCACCGTAAGCGTGTTACATACATGGTACGTACTGAACAATACCTATATTTTCACATTGTTCCACCTTTGTTAATTACATGAAACTTACATATTATGTAGATAGGTAGTTGGTTAATATTTAGTAAAAAAATGGTGATAGTACAACGAGCCTGAATTGTTATACAGGATGTTTTAATTTTTAATTTAGGTTTTTTTCTAGGAAAATAAGTAAGTAGAGGGCTCATTTTTTTTTTGATAGTTTATATTGATCGCATTAACATTTGTGCAAAATTTGACAATTCTCCTTTTTATACTTTTTGAGAAAATAAATAAAAACGTTTTAGGGTTAAATGAATGTCGTGGGGTTCCAGGTGGCAGTAGAGGGTTAAAAATTGGTATGAATTATTTTCATTTGACGGGGCATCAACTGATAGTAGTTTTGAACTCAAAGCTTTGGGGGCAATTTTTGAAGGCTTATCCTGCTACACCCTTTGTTATGGTTTTGTACGAGTAATCAACGTTAAGATCAGTTGATTACTTTACCATCAGCATTACTGTATATTTTTTTCAATAAAAATACCGGCCTAGGATATTTTCCAATCACAAAATTTCAAGTTCAACTAGAGCAATTTGTCGTAGGCCTTGCAAGGTTAAATTAGTGTTACTTTTCTTCATGTCTACAGATAGCGGACAGATAAAACAACAGTTAGTACCTACGTAACAGATATCGTAGGCAAAATGAAATCGATGTTGTGATGTAAAGGAAGATGACTTACTGCGAAATTATGATTAAAGTTTTATTCCCATCTCTTACAGAGTTGCCGCCAAGGACAAATCATTCTTACGCCGTATGGGCATCAACTATGTCCTGAATACTGCAGAAGGGAAACGGTACACTCAGGTGGATACCGACCACCTATACTACCGGGACTGCCCTGGCCTTCGGTACAAGGGGTTCCCGCTTATGGACCTCCCCACCACTGATATATCCAAGTACTTCAATATCGCAGCTAACTTTATAGATGAAGGTGTTTCTAGGGGTGGTAAGTCTATTATTTTCATATCTATACCTACGTCTTGATTTTAATGGAATTGTGGCGTGAGCTGCGCAATTGCAGTTACTTTACAATTGAGTTACGTGAACCACCTACGCATCGTACGGAACTGTTAATTATGGTTATGATGTTTTGATGTTGTTGTTTGTGGAAATTATTGAGTGTATTGTAGGAGGATGCAATTAAACATGTGTCTAAGTAAATAATCTTTTTTTCCCGTCGACATTATTAATTTGTTCAAAATTCATTAGCTGCAGAAGGAATTGTAATAATTTTTCTTACTATAGGCATAGGTATAATCGAAATATGCTTCTAAAATACAGAAGGGGATTTTTTGTTATGTGGGGTACCTATACCGCTAAAGATCATGAATGTTCTTTTATTTTTACAAACTTTTATTTAGCTATACTACTTATATATTATATAATAAGTCTGAAGGTGGCAACAGGATTTTGTATGAATTTTGGCAGACATCGGAAATAGGTTTTACTAAGAAAATAATGATAATTATTATGTGAATAACGTTAAACGATTTCTACGCGGGTGAATTTGAGCGCAAAAGTTAGTAGGCAAATGCGCTGGTTTGACACAGCACTAGACTCTATTTTATTTTAAACACTCGTTCCCAGGTCGCGTGCTCGTCCACTGCTTCATGGGAGTCTCTAGGTCGGCAACATGCGCCATCGCCTTCCTCATGATCAAGCGCGGCATGTCGCTGACCGAGGCCATGGCCCAGGTGCGCGCGCGCCGCGACATCCACCCCAACGAGGGCTTCATCCGGCAGCTGCAGATGCTGGACCGCGAGCTGCGCGTGAGCCGCCTGCGCTGACCCCGCCCCCCGCCGCCGCCGCCGCCTCCGTGCGACCCCCGCCTCGTCCGCGGCCGCGTGCGAAGCCTCGACCGCTCTCACATCTACCACTACTGAAGAGCTGTCAATCATTCGACTCTGTATGATGTTTTTGACCAGTGTGAACTTGTTAAATTTATATTTTATGGAATATTTAAACTGTTTTCAGTTTCATTGAAGCGTAGTCCACCAGTAGGTAGGGAACTGCACTCTATTTTTGGAGTTAATTGTGATTTTTACAGGTAAATGCTGAGTTGTACGGTGTTCTCGTGTGCCATTTTTATTTTGAACTAAAAGATAAATATTATTTTTATAGTAGTACTCGCCCATAGTTGTAGAATAAGCAAAGTTCATATGTCCAGTATGTGTAAAGTATGTAAAAGATGTTAAATCTTCGTTATATTAGAGTAAACTCGACTACATAGTACAAGTCTTCTAGCCTTAAAGTCATTAAATGACTTGCGTGTCTGTAAAATAATGTTGGCTTGTATAGGGCGGGTTTTGATTATAGTGGTAAGTGGTAAGTTATTTCTCTAAGACTGGGAAGCTGGCAAAAGTATTTTCATTAAAACTTACCATTGATGGTTCTCTCGAAGACCGTTGAATGTATTATCGAGTTATCGTCCAATTTGCTTTAATATCAAGATACCAAAGACTTTTATAATTTTTTCCCTATTTTTGGCGTTAACAAAAAATTTTGAATGTCGTGTGTGGTCCCATAGTTGTCTAATTGGAACCAGTATTCAGTTTAGCGTGTCATTGTCTCGGCGAAGTGTCACAGTGCGTGAGCGCATTGTCTGCTGCGCCAGTTGCCAACTCGCAACATTTGGCCGCACATGTGGGTCGTCATTAAGGGTCTATTTTGGACCGCCATCTCACAAAACAGGTCACTACCAGCCCTAACAACTTCAAACTTGCTACATTCATTTGATAAAGTTTTTATTTTTGCTAGTATTTATGTTTGTGCTTTTCATTGTAGCATTACCAATAAAATAATAATCATTGTAAGAGCAACATTATGTTACAAAAGCACCAATGAAAGCTTATATTGTGATATTTAATAAGAATTAATTTAAACTGAATATTTTGAAATGTAATAGTTTATTCTATATATATGTAATGAAATTGGACTCACAGAATCATATTTTATTACCACTTATATTTAATTTATCTTGCTAGATTGTGATCGAGAACAATACAAATATATGATAGTGTTAAGAGATTTGCTTGTTACTGTGATAAACATTGTATTGTAGCTGGTCATGGGTTGCTTTAATGGTTTAGAAACTTACCCATGTTAGTTATATATGGTAAGTCACTTCATAGTATATTAGAGAAACTTAAGCGGCACTTTTTATTAATATGCAGCTAGTTGCTACACAAGATTTTTAAAACCAAATGACAATTCTGTATGTTACTCAACTTGTTGACACTTGAATGCACATTTAGCTAAGTAGAGTTAATTAGGAATTGACGATTGTGATGGTAGTTATTACAATGTTTTGAGTGTTGACTTAGTGACACCTAGATACACCTAATACCATCTGACTCAAGCCACCATATGACAGAAATTGTGTGAATACAATTTGACAAAAGTTGCAACTCATTCTATGGAAATCTGTACACTGTAAAGTTTTGTGGCATAGTGGGCAGGTGTGTTACCAGTACTGAATGTGATCATATAACTCTGGACAGAAGCCATATGAGTATCAAAAGAATGGAACTTAAAGGTTCTTAGTTTAAGAGGCCACCTATGGTGCCACGCTCCCACAAGAATGAAAGGGACGGCTTTATGTGCTGCTGCGCAAAGAATGTGAGATTGAGATAGTTCACGCGCGCCTTGATGGCAGTGTCAAATTCAATTAATTGCTGCGTATTCTAAAACCACAACATGTTTTCATACATACATACATACATACCGTCACGCCTTCATCCCAGAGTGGGGTAGGCAGAGCTACAGAATTACCAACAACATGTTTTCAAAAAACGGTTTACCAAAGTTTAAAAGTTTTTAAGTTTAAGTTACATATCAATACCTTAGTGCACAATCGTACTAAGTAATCGTAATAGGTGCATAGACATTAAATTACAATAACTTTTCAAATGTAATTAGTACAATTGTGAACTAAGGTATTGATATACTCAACTATTGAATCAAAAATCATCGTTAAAGATTATAGGGTTTCAAAGGTTCAACCAAAAACATGCAAAGAAGGTGTCATGATTGAAAAATAAAACTCTACCATTTTATTTCTATTTGCGTTTTCACATTTGCCAGCTCAAGCAAATATAATCAAGTTCAATACGTCCACAGAACAGATACAAAGCCGTTATAGCCATTGAGATCCAGATCGCGGAACACTATAGTCTATCACAGGTGGCCTCTTAAAGTTTTTACAAAGCTAAAGCTGCAGACTTGGTTTCAGCTATTTATTTCGAACAATTTGTTCAGTTTGATTAACCATACTACAACATTTGTTGATGTAACACAAACCCTTCTTAGAGCAATGCATGAGCATGAGCATTCCGTGAGTGGGCGCAACACTGTTATTTCAACATAGTGTTTCAACTTATCATGTGGCATGTTGTAATACAAATGAGTGATGAAGTTGTAGGCTTTATGAATTCTAATGAGATTATCAACAAATTAGTGACCTGAGTTAAAAATGTCTATGAAGAATCTATAATACTCTGTTTATCATTACCTATCTAAAGTTAATAAAAGTATGTAAAAACTTGGGTTGTAAGATGTTTAAAATAATATGTATTTATTATAATAAAAGTAATTTATTTCAAGAACATGTTTTGTTTTATTTTTAACACATTTTTATCAGCAAATTACATATTTTCGAGAACTAGTCTGTTGCTTCTATCTAGCCCTTTTTTCATAAAGCCTCAAAAATCTAAGGGATGTAAAGTACATTCTACATTAAAATTATGACTACTCTGAAATTCATCTCAAATTTACAGGTAGGTTCTGTCCATTTCAGTCTTTTTGGCCTTTTTATCTCTTGCCCTTGGGAACCAGCGGTGTTTGGTGGTTAGAGTTAAAGAGGATAATTGTTGTCTTGCCATCTCCGGAGACATATCCTTGAATACTCTTTTAACTTCCTGGTAGTCCGACATTTTCAATATAGAATCATCCTTAGTTTCATCGGGAAGAGGTCTGGAGTGTTCATACGGAAATTCTTGATCTCTGTGTAGCGCTACTATCGTTGAACCGTCATCTGTAATTACTATTTTGTTAAAACATCTGGATATTATTCCTGCCGGTTTAAACCCAATGGCACGAACCAGGTGAGCCATTACGAGGTTAACTGATTCTAACTACTCGGATTTCGTTAAATTCCTGTCTTATACCCAAGTAACCTAAAATTAATATCGATTGACAATAGTGACATACGTCAAATGTTAAATGTATTTTTACTGTCATGAATTGGTGGTCAGTCAATATTTTACGTTCAGAATTCAGAAATTATTTATTTTTGATAGACAGTATAGGGATGTACATTATTATAGGTCTACCAGAATCTCATGAAAAATTTAAAAGTAAAAATATATCGATTTTCATATGGCAATGTTACCTTACGCCTGTCAATTCATATTTCACAGCTAAACAGCTTGTCAGAGTTTGTTATTGTTTGTTGTTTTTACTGAAATATAGCGTTAGTTATCAGGAAAATGCCCTTAAAGCCCTTCGATCCCAGGCGAAAAATATCGTTAATCATGTGTACTGTAAAGATTGTGAGCAAGAAGATGTAAATCAAACACAATATTTGGTTTAGTGTCGTGTTTGTAATGGACTAGTAAATTAAGCCAAATAATATTGATACTTTAAATTCCTTAGTACATTTGCAGGAACGTATTATAACTCCACTTGGTTTTTGTTTCTGCAACGTAAAAGTCCATTTAGAAACCTTATTTTTTTGCCACCGCCTTTGTGGCACGGTCTTCATGATGTTTTCATGGGGAAAAAAAACCTCACCTCTTCTGCAGAATACGAAATTAAGAGTTAAGTTGATATAATAAAACATTCAAAATTGTACACATTAATTTGGACCTGTGCAGTATTGTTAGCTAAGCAACAGTACGTGTCGTTGCGTTTAATGTAGCCATTTTCAACTAAATCCTAATAAACATACACATTGAACTTCATTGTTTTAATTTAACCTTAATACTCAAACAATAAAAAATGCAAGTCCAAAGTTAGTTTTAAGGGTAACTAACCGTTTTTAAATAATGTTATAAATATTGGTTTGTTCCGTCCCTCTACGCTTTGTTCCATCTTCACGGCATAGATAGTTTATTGCCCAATGTGGTATTTAAATTTTATCCCGAGAAATGGAATTTCCAAAAAATATTAAGAATTCTACGCCGACTGAGTCCGCCACATCTTTATTTTATTGTATGAGTGGAAAATCAAGTATCAAGACCTTTAAATCCTATTACCCCGGAGTTGCAAGCCCTAAATTTGAATTTCCCTTTTTTTCATGAGATTCTGGTAGACCTATATAACTAAATACTAACTACTCCTAATACTGTCTGTCGCTGCTCGATACGCCTTTACGCAGTAAAAACTACGTTCCAAAAGCTACTTAGACTGCGTTTAAAGTACGTTGCAAAAGATGATTCCTTAAAAAAATATGTTTGAAAATAGTTAATTAAGTTAATTATTGCGAATCTACCTAAAATTGATATTTTTGTAGTAAGCTTGACAGGAAAGAAAAATGAGTCAAGCTTGTCAAAATAACTACTAACATTGGAACGTTACTGTCATTTTTCTGTTTGCGTCGTAATTTACATATTTTTTGTTAAAACTTAAAACTCTTGATGCTGGTGCCTAACTTTGAACCGCATCCCAATCTGTTAAAGATTATAATAGCAAATCATCTTCTGTTTGATATATAACATAATATACTTCACAACTCTGCTCAACAATACGCTATAAGTAGAAGTAGAACTGGACGTGCATTATTTATTTGTGTTCGTTTGTCCTCTGGTGAAAATAATTTAAGTTAGGTGGTACTTTCTGGTGGTATTTTGATATTTGAACATTTTAAATGGATTTTCCACCCGCACCGTCGAACGCATCAGATAGCAATGAATATCCTGCTATTCCGCCCTTCGATGCACAAGATAGCACTAAACGACGGAGGTAAGCTTCTCTAATTGTCGATTCTAATACGTTAGTAACATTTTATCAATATCTAGCTTCGCGTGACCCAAAAGGCTAACAATTATATTCAGTGGTTGTGGCTTTGACTGAGATATGGTATCGACTTATAAATTTGACTAATCCTCATTCCAGCTCATCAAGATCGATTAAACGGCGTCGTTTCGACGATGAGCTAGTAGAGTACAGCTTGGGGATACCTGGTGCGTCAATAGGGAAGAGTGAGAAGCGTATGCGAACGCAGTCCTACACCAGTCATTTGCCGGAGTTTCCCATAGTCAGTGCCCCGGCTACCCCCGCCACTCCTGCCCCCCCTGCCCCGCCTGATCGTCGCAGGGCTTCCAACAAGCTGCCTGGACCGCATGGACCCAGTGCGTCAAGGAAGTCAAGACGTAAGGGGCAGCTTAGCCAATTATCTACAAAAGACCTTGGGAGATGGAAGCCAACTGATGATCTTGCGCTAATATTGGGAGTTCAACAGGTATTTAAGATCCTATTGTCAAAGAAGATTAAAAAATTTTTGTTTTAAAGTCCTTTAATTAACTTATTAACTTTGTGCATTTGGTGTAAATTTTTGTAAAAGGTTTGTAATACAATATTTTATCTTGCTTTAAACAATGCAATAAAAATATGTGTGCAATACCATCTTTACCATAAGAGCACACGGGGCCTGTGCTAAGGGCTCTCATCCTCAGGGGACCAGGACTGACAATTTCTTTCACAATATCATAGAAAAATGTTAGTAGGTAAATTCACTTCCTTTACTTTCCAAAAGGACCCAAAATTTTTGTGTCCCCAAGGTCCCCCAGCAAGGTTGCCTTGTATGTGTTAAATTATTCATAATTGAAGACCAACGAAATATAATACAACAGCAGCACTACTTCTGTAAGAGGCCATAAAACTATTGACTATGTAGCCTGAGGTGGTCTGTCACACAGTGACAGCCCTAGAATATTATTTTGAAGACCTTTATTTCTTAATTTAGTCTCCTGTTGACAAATATTTCATAATATAATGATGATTCATGTTTCAATGAATTAACATTCTCAAATTGAAAACAAGAGGCTCCATCCATTTTAATTTTTTGATTAGATGGGTAAAAATCAAAATAAATGTCCAGTTAAAGAGTTTTGTCACCGTAACGAAACTGTTGGTTAACGTCAAACATACGTCATTTCGTAATGAAATTGTAAGTTAGACATCATTTAAGTGACAGTAAAATAACGTCTTTATGTACATTTATTTTGATTTTTACCCAGATACAATATTGACTTTAACAAATTTAGTGTTCTAAAAATAATTAACATTTATTATAATTCCTGGAGTCTTTACGGTGTTTGATTTGTGTAATTGTATTAGATTCGATTATCATTTTGTCACCGATACCATCTACTATATCCTCTTTTTTCTAGACCAATGACCTACGGATAGTTCACCGTGGTATAAAATTCTCCTGCCGCTTTACATTGGGTGAGCTTCAGTCTCGCTGGTATGCTCTGCTGTATAACACTGAGATCTCGCGAGTGGCTGTGGCTGCGATGCGCAACCTGCATCCAGACTTAGTCGCAGCGGTGCAGCAGCAAGCTTTGTATTCCACTGCTGAGGAAGACTTGCTTGGAACTTACAACAGTGTAGGTTTATCTATTTTGGTCTTAACACATTAACTGTCACCAGGTGAATGTATGTAACAAGTAACATAGCTTGAACATGTGTTCATATTTTGTCAGAAATGTTTTTATTCATGCTGACTGAACTTTTCTGACCCATGTTGTCAAATGATCAATACATGTGTGTGTTCATATTGTTCATTACTACATTTTGAATGCCCTAGCTAGTCTGAACCCCTACCTAACTCTGTTACAAACCAAATTCATAAAAATCTTAGCATCTTCACTAAAATCCTAAGCTGGCACTTTTTTTATTTACTTAACATAAATTGCAATGTATTTTATTCCTCACTTGTCATTTTGACAAGGAAAAGATTGTAATGAGCAAACCTTGATAGAAATTGTTATCTTGCAGACTTCCCACCCCACACAAGAGCAGTTCCAAGAGTTGCTGGAACAGAACCCGGATGTGTTCTATCCGTCGCGCACAGCCAAGTCCCTGATGGTGCACTGGCAACTACTCAAACAGTACCAGCTGCTCCCTGACCAAGCAGTGCAGCCGCTGCCAAAAAGTAAGCTGTGTTCCCATCTGGTGAAATTTATATAAAGGGAAACGGTCTGGAAGTTCTTAACATAATTATTTTTGCTTGTTAAAATAGAATGATACAACTTTTGGACCTTGGGTTGGGGAAAAACAATATTGGAAGGGGGTACCTACCTACCTGTCGAAAAGCCGCGGTGGGTCGTTCGTCGCCGCGCAAGCGAGAACTTACGTCATAAGGTGGAAACCCATTACACCATATTATCATGCTATGACCGTGCTATGAACGTGTCAGACAAAAAAATATTCTTTGTATTGAAAAGTATGAGACTATGCCCACTAGACCGTTCTGTCACTGACTAACATTTTAATACTAAGGAATAATACGTTCATAGCACGGTCATAGCATGATATGGTGTAATGGGTTTCCACCTTAACGTTAACGCCGTCGTGTCGGCCGTATTGAACGTGTATGTACGTTATGCTTCATCGTAGAATAAAATAATTGTGCGTAGGTTAACACACCGTTTTCGCCCGAGCACTGTTTTGTTACTGATGAATTTGTGTCAAATAAATACAAAACTTTGTTAGTCAATGGTGCGAAGTAAAAATCGCAAAATAAATGATTGGAGAAAACTGACACCATTCAATGCATTGATTGTTCTTAAAGTGATATTAGATTTTAACCTTTCCTTTTACCATTGAAAAAAACATAACACATAAAACTCATAATATAAAAAAGTTGCGGTTACTAATCCCTTATGTACATTATGTAATAATAATAATACAACGAAATGTATTTAGTTTTTTAACCGCCCCCCATTCAAGTTGACGTTGCGCAGTTGCGTAAATGTACGTATAGTTAAGATGTAGAGCGAGACGTCATACGAACAAAACATTATACGAGTTTCCTGAAAACGTGTAGTGTGTTGGTAGGATTTGAGCTGGGTCCGTCTTATCCTTTAACCTACCGCCAAGCAGCAGTGTTCGCGTTGTTGCATTCCGGTGTGGGGATTAGTCCACCTGTGTAATTACTAGCATAGAGGCTTTCCATCGTAGTCCTCAGGCAACGCAATGGTCTTAGGATTCGTTAATATTGTAGTCGAATGAAAATGTCTATGGGTTTCAGATCCCACTTATTCTTACCATTAGGTGCTTGTCACAAAATTGTGTTGCTGAAGACAATTTTACTTATTTTGCAGGCACTGATGAGAATATTTTGACGTTTTCGGACGCCGAGGATACAATTATCGACTCGGAACTGCCCGACTACAAGGAAGACGGTATTGACATTGAAATGCAGCTAGCTGACAGGTGAATATCTAATCATACAAGATACTATTACTATAATAATAGCTTTTCATTGCACCTATTTAGAGAAATGTAATTTTTGCTGTCAAAGGAAACATGCAATATCTGTTTTTTTTTGTCTTTATTATATTGCGTTTTAAAAGCATTGCATTAATATTATTATTATATTATTACTCAAGCATATTAAAGGGACAAGCAGAGAAATACGGTTTTTACGATGACTATGAGTAAAATATTTTCGTCTTAGGCTGCGCGTCCACTGAATTGGAATCGGAGCGGACGAATTTGTTGCTTTGAATTTTTTCTAGAAATTATTTATTTATAAACATTATTACAAAGCATCAAATCAGGAACCCGACCAACCATTCCCCGATAAAAGCCTTTAAAAGACTTACCTCTCAAAGTACAGTCAACAGCATAAATAAGTGATAATTTCTGTACCTTGTCGCTTTCAACCGTTTCACAATTTTGTATCACATTTCAAACACGACGTTAGAGTGACAAGGTACATAAATGATCACTTATTTATGCAGTTGACTGTACAACCCACTAAAAGAATAACGCCGAATTAGTTCGAAAATATACGACTTAGTTGTTTGTTAAACTAGCCATTACATAACCTAAAGAGCAGCACCGAGGGTAAACTAGAAAAATAGCGCTTAAAAAGCCAATAGAACGACTTTTTATAAGGGTAACCCATATACACTCGCGAGCAAAAAAATCGACTCAAGCTGCACGTTTGGGTTCTCCGTCCAGTATCTCTTGACCTATTCAGAATATCTTAAAAGAAATGGTATCAAATGAAAGCTGATAATGTAACAATTAAAAAATAATCAAAAATCAGTCATGTCATGTTCCACAAGTGACAGGAGCCAGGTTTTGCAGAGATGCATGAAAAAAACAAACAGAAAAGAAAAGGGAAATCGTAAAATAAAAGGCATTTTAAGGAAAATAAGGTTTTATTCATTAATAAATGCTTCGTATTTCCAACCCTGGCCCTTATCACAGCATTCAGGCGGTTTTACATGGATCTTATCCGCTGTTTGACAAGCTCCTGGGGGATGGCATCCCACACCTCCTGCAGAGCCGTCTTCAGCTCCGTAACATTTGAAGGAGCTGGATCCCTCTTCCGAATTTGCCTTTTCAGGTAGTCCCAGAGATGTTCAATGGGATTCAGGTCCGGGCTGACGGCTGGCCAGTTCATGGTGGGAATGCCGACCTCGGCAAGGTAGGCTCGAGTGATCCTTGCGGTATGACAAGGTGCATTATCCTGCATCAGGTCGAACCCCTCGTCATAAAAACCGGCGTAAGGAACAACATGCTCCTCAAGGATGTCAGTGATGTGCCTGGCAGCGGTCAAACCACCGCCACGGCCCCCACCAGGTACAAAAACGAGCTCTGTACGCCCTTCGATGGAAATGCCCGCCACACCATGACGGAACCTCGGCCATAGGCAACTGTTTCCTTGAAACTGCATTGTGCGTACCTTTCTCCTGGCCTCCTGTAGACTCTTCCTCGTCGGTCATAGCCATTCAAGCACACCCAGGACTCATCACAAAAAAGAACTGGGGTCCATTGCTCAATGGTCCAATTTTTGTGTTGATGAGCAAATTCCAGGCGTGCTTGGCGGTGACGTGGGAGCAGTCTGGGGCCCGTGGCGGCCCGATTTGGGGTCAGGTTAGCTTCCTTGAGTCTTCGTCTTACTGTCCACTCGCTGGCAGTAACCCCTCGTACATCCCGAAGATGCTGATGGACAGTAACACCGGTCTGGTGACGATTTCTGAGAGAGGAAGTGACGATAAAGCGGTCATCCCTCTCAGATGTGCACCTTCGGCGGCCAGAACCTGGTCTTCGTGTCGAGGCCCCAGTCTCCCAAAACCGTCGGTAAACTCGGGATACCGCTGACTGGCTTAAATTCAGCTGGTCAGCCACGAAACGTTGGTTGTGTCCCTCTTCCAGCAAGGCCGCGACTTGGGCGGCTTCAGTCATGGTGGAATCCATTTTCTTCAGGGTTTCCGTCAATTTCTGATAAGTGACTTATGACATTTCCCCCTCCTACCCCATATTTTTGGGGTCAAAAGGGGCACACCTCGTACGTTTCGGAACGAGTAAATGATCCACATATCGGGAAATGAGACATAACTTGGAAAATCCTGGGCGGATTCCCAGGGTTCTTGTTTTTTTTAATGGTTACATTATCGGCTTTCGTTTGGTATATTTTTTTAAAAGATATTTTGAATAGGTCAAGAGATACTGGGCGGAGAACCCAAACGTGCAGCTTGAGTCGATTTTTTTGCTCGCGTGTGTATATAGCGCTTAAAAAGCCAATCGAGCAAGACGTATTCGAAGCGGATTTGGTAAGGGTAACCCTTATAAATAGCACTTTAAAAAGCAAATCGAACGGCTTTCAAGCGATACGGCTTTTCTAAATAAATCCTTATAAAAACTCGCTCGAAACCCCTTGAATGGGATAGCGGGCCGGTCCCTGCATCAAATCCGTCCGCTCCGTAGACGCGTAGTTTTAGACCAGAGGTTGCCAAACTCTTTTGTTTCATAGACCACTTTCCAAATTTTGCTGGATCCGGTGGACCCCCTGCAGCTACATTACTACCAATTTCTAAATCTCGAAAAAAAAGTGAAGATTAGATCTATCTATGGAAACTTGAGTTGTTGCTGAGTTTCAACCACGAATTAATAGTTTTCGAAAAAAAGGGTTAGAATTGATTGCTTGATAGGGCTAATTATGTAATAATAAAGTCGACTACGTGTTGTACTGAATATGGAATATGCAAATTTTTACAAGTAACAGTCGCTGAACTTCTTAAAATATTATTATTGATAGGATAAATCAAGCTAACATTTTAGTTCTTCACTATCGAATCCAAATTAATTTTCATTCACCCCCACTTACGATTGTGGACCCCCATTTTTAGTCACCCCCAACGTAGACCCCCGTCGAGTCTCCCGTGGACCCCTGGGGGTCCACCTGGACCACTTTGGGAACCACTGTTTTAGACGCTATAACTTTATTCCCTTGCTACGCATCTTAGTACTCAGGGTTTGACCTACCACCAAGCAGTAGTGCACCAATTAATTTTTCTTTGTCTTTCTCAACTGCAGAATAGAGAAGAAGGACATTCGTTTGTTGGAGAACTCCCTGAGCCGCTGGCAGGTGCTGGTGCAGTCGGTGGCCGGGGGGCACGTGGAGCTGGACAAGAACACGCTCGCCGTGCTGCGGGGCCGGCTGGTGCGCTACCTGATGCGGTCGCGAGAGGTGAGAGATATGTTGGAGAACTCCCTGAGCCGCTGGCAGGTGCTGGTGCTGGTGCAGTCGGTGGCCGGGGGGCACGTGGAGCTGGACAAGAACACGCTCGCCGTGCTGCGGGGCCGGCTGGTGCGCTACCTGATGCGGTCGCGAGAGGTGAGAGATATGTTGGAGAACTCCCTGAGCCGCTGGCAGGTGCTGGTGCTGGTGCAGTCGGTGGCCGGGGGGCACGTGGAGCTGGACAAGAACACGCTCGCCGTGCTGCGGGGCCGGCTGGTGCGCTACCTGATGCGGTCGCGAGAGGTGAGAGATATGTTGGAGAACTCCCTGAGCCGCTGGCAGGTGCTGGTGCTGGTGCAGTCGGTGGCCGGGGGGCACGTGGAGCTGGACAAGAACACGCTCGCCGTGCTGCGGGGCCGGCTGGTGCGCTACCTGATGCGGTCGCGAGAGGTGAGAGATATGTTGGAGAACTCCCTGAGCCGCTGGCAGGTGCTGGTGCTGGTGCAGTCGGTGGCCGGGGGGCACGTGGAGCTGGACAAGAACACGCTCGCCGTGCTGCGGGGCCGGCTGGTGCGCTACCTGATGCGGTCGCGAGAGGTGAGAGATATGTTGGAGAACTCCCTGAGCCGCTGGCAGGTGCTGGTGCTGGTGCAGTCGGTGGCCGGGGGGCACGTGGAGCTGGACAAGAACACGCTCGCCGTGCTGCGGGGCCGGCTGGTGCGCTACCTGATGCGGTCGCGAGAGGTGAGAGATATGTTGGAGAACTCCCTGAGCCGCTGGCAGGTGCTGGTGCTGGTGCAGTCGGTGGCCGGGGGGCACGTGGAGCTGGACAAGAACACGCTCGCCGTGCTGCGGGGCCGGCTGGTGCGCTACCTGATGCGGTCGCGAGAGGTGAGAGATATGTTGGAGAACTCCCTGAGCCGCTGGCAGGTGCTGGTGCTGGTGCAGTCGGTGGCCGGGGGGCACGTGGAGCTGGACAAGAACACGCTCGCCGTGCTGCGGGGCCGGCTGGTGCGCTACCTGATGCGGTCGCGAGAGGTGAGAGATATGTTGGAGAACTCCCTGAGCCGCTGGCAGGTGCTGGTGCTGGTGCAGTCGGTGGCCGGGGGGCACGTGGAGCTGGACAAGAACACGCTCGCCGTGCTGCGGGGCCGGCTGGTGCGCTACCTGATGCGGTCGCGAGAGGTGAGAGATATGTTGGAGAACTCCCTGAGCCGCTGGCAGGTGCTGGTGCTGGTGCAGTCGGTGGCCGGGGGGCATGTGGAGCTGGACAAGAACACGCTCGCCGTGCTGCGGGGCCGGCTGGTGCGCTACCTGATGCGGTCGCGAGAGGTGAGAGATATGTTTTAACTCTTAACTAATTTCGTTAGTTCGAAAATTAATCTTGTGTGTGTCAACTAAATTCAATAGTCACTTTGACAAATGTCCTTAATTTAGGACGTTGAGCCTTACCAGGCTAAGGTTCAGTTTCATTATGCAATAGCCCGCATCGTGATACATTGCGTCGCTGCAACAGCTATCGGCTCAAAAATGTTAAAACAATCCGTTAATGGATTGCTACAAGCAATTGACAAATGAAACTGAGCCTTTAGGCCGCATTTACACTTGTAAGTTATTGGTGTAAGTTTTGAGACGCAACTATGGGTAAGAGTGAGTGGGAAATATCTGCATCTGTCTTGCATATAGCTTCGTTTCAAAACTTACAGCTATTACCTTACGGTCGCACTCAGTCAGTTAAGATATTTAACTCGTTCCTTTTTCAAACTTGTTTATGAACAATCGTCACCAAGGAACGAGTTAATCGTCATTAAGATTGCGCCGAGCATACGCCGGATGTACAGCGGCGCCCTCATTACTATACCACCTCATTACCTATCGATAATCGTTTGAACGTAGCTCGTACTGGCAATAGAATGCAAAGTTTTTTTTTTTCACAAGTGCAATCTTCGGACGCAGGCCACAGTACATCCGACAAATGCTCGGTGCAGTCTCAGTGAACACTCTAAATCAGTAATACGGTTCAGTATTACATTACAACAACAAATTATCCCAATTCTCATCACGCACATCCAGCCCGTTTCCACTAAAGATTCGCTTGCAGAGGATTCAAATTTTGTTATATAAAAATCGAGGCCTATCACGTATCGTATCGCAACCTCATATCGATATAATGTACAATAACCAAACACGCGCATAATTAACTACCGATCATGATACGAAAATTCAAGCTACGAGTCGTGTTGCATTTCGTATCATTTCGCGTCCAAAGTAACGATCATGATCCACGTCGGTGTTACGCGACGGGGGAACCATACGCAGAAATCTTACAAGTGTGGATGGGCTTAAGACGGTTTAAAAGAGCTCACTGCATTAAAAGAATAGGCACATAACCAAATAATGTAGAACGGTGAGTTAATTAAAAAACGATTTGAACTATTTTTTAATTTTATATAGAGTCAACAATAAACAAAGATCAAAAGCTAAATTATTTCTAAAGTAATCATTACAAATTTCCTTTTTTGTCGATAGATAGCGTTCATAATAATCAGTTTACCCATTAACTAAGTTGATTATCCACGCCATCTATCGTCAACATCTGAATTGGACACTTCATTATTACTCTTACACGTTGCAGTTTCGAAATAATTATCGAAGTTTCCGCTAGATGGTGCTACTGGTACGTTTACGCTTTTATTTCTCTTGTACTATCATTTTGTTCAGTAACATATTTTACTTGAACTAGTCATAATTAACTATGCAAACGAGTCTGCACTCTGCAGCAACTGCTTGATCCGGACGAAAAATTAGGACATGCGCTTTAATTATTTAGAATTTAAAGCTGGAAAAACACGAGACGGCTGCTTAATGCTTACTTAAAGAAATTTTATATGTACAATGTTTTTAAATGTCGATGGTGCAAGTTAAGTGACCTTGCGGTGATCGCATCATTAGTCGATAGGTCCAATCATTTAATTGTTATCGATCGGGTATTAGAATAACCTGCCAATAGAATATAAGATATCCAACCAATCATGTTAATGCATAAGCTTCTAAAATTTCCTCCATCTAAAAATATTAAAACGAGTTGAATCACTTAATCTGCTGTCAGTCAATGTCGATGAGTGACGAACCTGTTACAGCGATCTGTTGTGGGTAATGTTGCCATGACAATAAATGACTGTCCGCTTTTTTGACTAATAAAGTACCTTTTATTTTGAATGCGTAATTCTTTTAATTGCAGCTATGTAAACGGTCCTTCAATCCTGTTCACTTGCAAAGACACATGAACTTTTTTTATGACCACACGTGGTACATTTGAAATTTGATGAATTTTTATTTTGGAATTTAATGTATAGAGCAATAAAGCACAAATTGAGATTGTTCATATTTTTACAATTACTCCAATTCGAAAAATATTTCGAGGAATAGGGTTTTAAAGCCGTTCTGCATTATTAAGTTTTTGAAATATATATCTATTTTGGATATTTCGACAAAAGTATATTTAACCTTTGTTTGACTTTCGTTTTCGGCTTGAAGCCCTCCTTGGAGTATCTTACGGGTTAGGCGAAAACAGCTTGAAATAGTATGTTTTAATACACTTATTGCTATCACTTTTTTTCATTAGATATCATTTAATTGTTGTAATTTATTAGAAAATGCCATCCCAAATTTAAAATAATCATATCATCCATAAAATGTCTGCTAAATAAATAAAGATATTAAAACAAAATTATTGGGCCAAATACCAAATTAATGAAATTGGTGTCTTAAAATTTCCTACTCTTTCGAATGAGAAAGTAAAAACCGTGAGTTATTGTTTTTTTGGTCAATCCCAATTCTAATCACGGCATAGGGTGCCAAACGCCACCGCTAGCCTATAATGGGTTTAAAAAATGAAGTTGACACGAACTTACTAACCTTAACCTAATCTATCAACCTAGATACCCCATTGTAAGGGTTAATGGTGCACTTACACGGGCGATTTTACCAATAATTTCTCGTTAACAGTACGGACGTGGGAAGTCTCATTACATTACATACACACATACACATTAGAGTAGGTGCAGGATTGAAGTCGTAAGTTAGTAGTCTTGAGAATGCAAATGTCTATGGGCCACAGATCCCACTTAGGTACCATGCTCATTCTCCTTCCCCGGGCCATAAAAGACCTTTAAGTATAGCTCACATTTTGGTACTTACTAATTGATATGAGACATTGTTTTCATATTTGATTATGATTAGACATCTGTAATGACGTTAGACTTGGTATCGCAGTTGTTCGTAAACATTGATATTACGTACCAAAACGGTACCCGATCATTTCATCAAAAGAACGTTTGGTTTTATGGTTGCCTGCGACTCTGTCTGCGTAAAAGTCTCTTATCCATCCATCGGGAACTGTAACCGGATTACAAAGTACATTATGTCCTTCCTCGGGACTCAAACTATCTCTATACCAAATTTAATTGAAATCGGTTCAGCGATTTTGCCGTGAAAGCGTAACAAACAGACAGACAAAGTTACTTTTACATTAATAATATTAGTATGGAAGTATGAATTAGGGTGCATGAGCTAATTATAAACGTTAGGTTAGTTAGACAACTCACCTTAATAAATGCTGCGGGAGGAAGTAGGTACCTTTTCTACAAATAAAAAATTGAAATACGATGCTTATGTCATGTACAGTTAGCCAGAAATGTGCTCAACCACCCTAACTACGGTTGTAGTTCATTTGCACCTCATGATACAACAGAAACATGAAATATCTCGCCTCATATGAGGTCTATTGAGATGAAATAAACGGCTCTTTAATCCCAGAGCATTTCCTGTGGCAAACAAAAAAAAACACAAACTAAAAGACATAATAGGTTTGACTTTGTTGCGATAGGGTTCACAGCAATCAATGTATTTTTTTATGTCCATGAAATTGCATCTAGTTTCATCCCTATTAGTTTTTCCACTTTATCCAGGGACACACTGTATAAAGTCATCATCTTCTTGCCCTTGTCCCAATAATTCGTGGTCAGCACATGTTTTTCTTCCAAAGATCCCTCAGCCGCCATCCCAGTATTCACTTCCTTCACACATTCCATCCATCTCTTCTTAGATCTCCCCCTTCCACTGTCATATACCTCGTAAGGCCCACGTCAAATTTCGTTAAGTCGGCAAAGAATCTTGTGTCCATCAACTAAAGGTAAAAGTTGCTTTGACAAATGTCCTAAATTTAGGGCGTTGGGCTTTACGAGTTTAAAACTGTTAGTCTGTTATCGTCACATGATTTTCATTCCTCCTCGTAACATGTCCATACAATCAGAGAATAAAATGTGGTATAGTCTGTGTCAATTGAAATTGCTAAAGATGTAAACACAACCAAACCAATCAATTTACCATTATTACTCGATAATCACGTGCTTTCAAAGATCAAGTAAGGCCTTAGCAATGATTAATATACTTTATCTTTACTTTCACATTAAGTTTAAGAATAAATAACTTTTAATTATACGTTATAAATAAAAACACATTTAGATGAATATTTGAGGTTTTGTGTCAAACAGTACTAATTTGTTTACATCTTTGGCAATTTCAATGGACAGAGACTGTAGTTTAATGTTACCTGGTTTATTTTCGTCACAACTTACAAGCTAGGTACATGATTATTATGAATCGTCGTTTTCAGCATTTATCGTTTAAATATAGTAGATGGTAGATAATATATAACTAGTGGAACTACAAGCGAATATACGATCATATAAACAAACCAATTTACCATTATTACTCCGTTATCATGTAGATACTTTTCGATAGTGTCGCCCTATGAACTATTTTTACCTTTAGGTAGTCATTATTTTTTATGTTTATTCCTTCTCTATAAAAAAATACATTTAACTGTATTGTATTTAATGAGAAGTAGACAATGGCATCCAAATCCCCATGTTTGACGACGCATTTAGTCTGGTTAAATACTGTTGGTAGTGACCCCGCCTACGAAGCTAGCGGTCCCAGGTTCGATACCCGGTATGGGCAAATATTTGTGTGATGAGCGATGAGCGCAAGTATTTTTTCCAGAATCTTGATATATTTTCTATGTATTTAAGTGTTAATTTCTCTATATAAGTATGTTTGTCGTAGTCTAGTACGTCTGGTATGTCGTAGTAGCACAGCACCCTAAAAACCAGTTAAGAGCTTGTCGGGCAACGCTGTGCAGGGTTCCGTTGCCGTAACTATGAACACAAAGAACTGTCTCCAAAATTATTATTATTATTATTAATATTCTACGTAGTTTAAAAAAAAGCCTATTTCTTAGTCGTAGAATGAGTTGTATATGTTCTCATTTAACATACTTTCCACATTTCAAGAAAAAAAAAAGCCAAAATAAAGGTCATGAGTAAAGGTCACATGTATATTATAATCGTATGTTTCACTCTCATTCTTTAACCATCGAATCGATTTTAATAGGTATATGTTTTGACGTAGGCTTACTCAATTATTGTTCTTGGTAGGAATGGTAGGTAGGTACTAAGTTGTTTTATTATTTCACTTTTTCCTTAATATTGTTTAATAGTTCTGATATCAGACAAGCGTTATGTACCAATAATGAGTTACTACCATCCCATTTCTCACTAAATAATATTATAATTGCGAAAGTTTGTGTGTGTGTGTTACTTTGTTACTTCTGCACGCTGCAACGGCTAGACGGATTTAATGCAATTTGGAATGGAGATAGCTAAAATATAAAGTTTTTGAGGGAATAAAGATAATCGAAATCCCCGCAACATGGGATAAAGGAATAACTAATTCTTCGCGGATAAATTTGTAGGCGGAAGCTATACTTCAGTTTTTTTAGAATTAGAAACCACAATAATATTATATTGCGTCTGTTCAACTATTTATTACCTAGCAATAGTACAGTCAACCAATTTGATTCCTAGGCCACTATTGACTTTGTCAACGTGACGTTGTAAACCAAATCTTAGGGAGTCTGTTACGTTTTGGTTGACAACGTCACTTAACATAGTCCAAAGTGGCCTAGAAATCAAATTGGTTGACTGTACAGTACAATAGTCGCAAAACAAAATGGTTTTAATGTCACTTTATTTGCGTGTCATCAATTGTTACTCCAGTAGGTACAAATTGGAGATTACTGTTCACGAGCCGCAATATAATGTTGTCGTGGTTTCTAATTCTAAAAAAACTGAAGTATATTAGGTACAGACATACATACATATACTTTCACGCCTGTCTCCCAATGGGGTGGGTAGAGACAAATGGAACGCCAATACAAAACCGTTCTTATGTAATTAAAAAAAAAGGTTAAATATCTCAAAATCGACCCTTTTTGTAGCTTTTTCGGATCGCTCTAAGTGCCCCCTCTTTTTATTGATAATAGGTTTGCTTTTGACTAACTCTTGCCCTTGGAGGACGAAGATTTGGTCGACGATGAAGCGAGCTTGCCTCACCCAGAAGATGCCTATTCTTCACCCTAGGTTCAGATTGTATGCACTCGGAAATACAAACGTCAGGTCACGGATTATCCATTAGTTAATTGCCCCGTATTAAAAATACAAGGGTGCGTCAAACTAGTCGGTAGTAATTTATAGTTTATATCAATCATTAGTATGTCTAGTCAGAGGGCGAAAATTACGCTTTTAGAGCTCAATATTTGCTAAACGGTTCCCCGGTAAATATTAATAATAACTTATATCAAAGCATTGGCAAACAATAATTTAAAAAAACGTAAAAAAAAGATCCCATGTTTGCCCAAAAACTGCTACTGTACAGTCAGATTCATAAATAAGGTAACATTCAAAGTGGTCAAATAGTTCGGTACACCACATTTGAGAACTTTGAAAGTTACCTTATATATATGACGCTGACTGTACTTAATGTGTTGGCTCCCACTTGATAATATTGTAGTGCCGCCTGTCACTACTCATTACGTTAAACTATTTTCAAACTATGAGTTCTAGTCAAATAAAGTTAATTATTGGACCTGTGATATTAACTTCTACTGCGTAAGTACAGTCGACGTCATAAATAACGTTCCCAAGGCGCCAAAAACATTTACACGCCCCTATGCCATTGACGATAACTATATGTTTATGTATTTATAGATATTAGTGCTTTTGTCTATACATGGGATACTGCTAAATTCTCTTGTGTATATATGTATTTATTTTAACCCCTTACGCAAACAGAGGGGAGTTATATGTTTAACGTGTATGTATGTCTGTGTATGCGTATTGTAGGTCCTAAACGAATGGACCGATTTAAACGTGTTTTTTTCATTCATTGCCCGTGGTCCTACTGTGTAGTCCTACTGATCAATGATTTATATTTGAATATCAAATTAACAGGGTCGACGGAGCTCCGCTAGCGCGGAGCTCCTATTTCTGGGTGGTTTGGGCCTCCGGCCCTGCTGCAAAACTAACATAACCTAAACCTACCTCGTATTTATGAATTTTATTATATTAATTTTAGTCAGTAGGACTACGCAGTAGGACCACGGGCAAACTACCGTTTTTTTTGACAGAAAGCTAGTTTTACTAGGGTGGTTTTATGCATTTTTTTATTAAAATCGGTGGACCCGTATAAGTGTTATCAGCTCTGGAGGTAGCTGTCGCAATAATAAAGAGTAACATTTAATATTTCGATGAAAAATACAGGGCTTTCTAGTTAAATCGGTCTTCACGGGTAGCACACAAGTTGTATTTTCTCGTTGGTCGCTCAGTGCGTCTCTATCGTTACAGACTTGATAGAAAGACAGATCCGAGCGACAAACATTGACAAACATTGTTGGGACTATTTCGTGGCTACTTTCTTCTTGTATTTGTTAATCTGTTCTTTGTTATGCATGTCACGAACAAATGATTTACTTTCTTTCTTTTTTTTCTTTAAACAAGTCTGTTGCCTAGTTATCATGAAAAAATCGATTTAGAACCCAAGCGAGACGCCCCCTAGGAGTAGCCAAGATTTAAATGCTAGAGAATCGCTACCTTACGTTGTACACACGTTATCCATCTTGCGTAGCCAACGTGGGGTCCTAATATTGAATATACTTATATCATAGTAGCTTTTCCCGTGCCCACTTCTTTGGGCAATTAACATTTTTTTTTGTTCATATATGTATACCGTCCTCGCTTCGCTTCCGTTTATGTCAAATTCAAAATATTTTGAATTAGCCTTCCTCGATAAATGGGCTATCTAACACTAAAATAATTTTTCAAATCTGACCATCAGTTACTGAGATTAGCGCGTTCAAGCAAACAAACAAACAAACAAACTCTTCAGCTTTATAATATTAGTATAGATGACACTTACAAATAACGTGGCTATCTATTGGTAAAAGAATTTTCAAGATCGGTTCAGTAGATCACAAACTTTACCTCTTTGTAATATTGGTATAGATGGTGAAATACAGGCAATAATAAAAGGTAAATGTCAACTCTAAAATAGAATATCCAAAAATATAAATGAGAACACGGAAATTGGAGCCGACCTCGCCATGTAAACACTGTAAACATATCAATCAATCATTTGTTTTATCTGTGATTCACAGATTAGTTAAATACCTATCATGACTTAACTGAAAAATAGAATAAAATAACATTATGTTATCACACGTAGAAACCTGCTGATTAGCATTGAAATATTAATAGTGTTTGATAATTACGAGATTTACGAAGTATTTACTTTAATACGCATTTAGCCTAGTTGCTAGTGACCCTGCCTACGGAGAAAGCGGTCCCGGATTCGGTTCCGGGTAGGTATGGTTTTTTTTTGTAAGATGAGCGCGAGTAGTTCCTGAGTATTGTATGTTTTCTATGTATTTATGTATATATTTCTCGAAATAATTTACTTTATCGTTGTCCAGTAGGTAGGGTAAAGTCACCAATTGGCAGCTAGAGACTAGTAGTCGACCTTATATGAGTGCGAAGAGTGGGAAATATATCTTTCGTACTCTTCCCACTCATACAAAGTATAGGCAGAGGCCGAATACAGGTCTCTGGCTGACTACTGGTGACTACCCTACCCATCGTACAAGCCTAGAGCTTAGTTTGGGATTAGGTCAATGTGTGACACTCTTCCCTGATATTTATTTACAATAAAAGGTCTATTTTATAGTTAGTTGGGTTAATCTAGGATATTCCTGTGACAGTTCACTTGTTTATACTATTTTGAGTATTTTGATATAAACCATGACAAGACGTTCAGTAATTTAAATGATCAATCGCTTGTTAACCCCTTGGCGTAAAAAAGGTAGTAAAAAAAGGCGATTGTTGTAAGTTTTAAGTTTATATCTAAGTATGTGCGCCTGTTTGTGGCATCGTAGTTCCGAAACCGAAGGACCGATGCGACCTTTTTCAAATAAAAAGGTAGTTTAATAGATTAAAAGAATCAGACCAAATAATGTTTTACACTTAGGGTCTCCCCAGACCTATCGACGCGGAATCGGCTTGAGCCGGCAAAAATAAGTTTTATGTCCACGCAATAAGATCGAAAACGAAGTCGTTCCGTTCGCAACGCCGAGCCGGGCCGAGCCGAGCCGAGCGATACCATTTTCACTCTTACTGCACGGACATAAAAAAAGTTCTTACCGGCTCAAGCCGATTCCGCGTCGATAGGTCTGGGGAGACCCTTAGTGTACAACTTGTTCTAACATTAATCTCTTGAAAAAGGTTTCTTGTCGATCGGTCGATAGAGCGAGCAAGCTCATACGAGTGACGGTTAAGCTACCAAACTGAGATGCAACTTAATGTTTTCGACCTTTATGATCAGAAATCAGAAAAGGGAGTCACTTTTTATTAGTTTTTTTTTAGTTTTTTTTTTCATAAGGAAATGTATAGGTATACTCGTACAATCCTCCGCTTTGTATCATTAGCGTTTGTATTAATTAAACTACAGGTAAGTATTAACTTTATGTTATTACTTTAAACACGGGTAACATGTTAATTAGTTAAAATAACAATAATTATTGGTCAACAACATCAATACTATTATCATTTATTAACATTTTCCGCCAACGTTAACCTCCTTGATTTGATTCCCTGTTATTAGTTTATAAAGTTTATGACGTGTAATAAATAAGCTAATATTGTCCTTAAGTACCGTTGAACACGGGTAAAGATTTTATAGCAGAGGAATTTGTACAGTACTACCAGCTTGTTAATAGCGCTCGGCTGGTTATCGGCATCACACTTGCACTCGCAACTGACAGAATATTTGTCACTCTCGTGTTTCATACAAAAAACGAAGATTGCCAATAACTTTTGAGAGGATTGTGAATCGCGAAGCTGTCAATTGTTTTCCATACTTTAGCTCCGCGCATTTTTTTTATTTCATTTCGTAAATCAAGTCCGACTTCCATGATTTTCGAATATGTATGTTGTAGTTGTTAAGAAAAACTAGGTTTGTACGTTTCTGTTTTTTTTAATTTGTTACTTTGCAAAAATTATATAAGTATTGGAAAGGGAAACGTAGACCTAGTTTTTCATAATATCTACAACATATTAGAAACCGACTTGATTTAGGGGATGAGAAACGTTATCGCATTTTGTATGATTTTTTAGCTTCACTCATTGCTCTTAAGATACTTATGCTTAGTGTAGGCAGTTGTCTGTAGTTTCGTATCTCTCGGTTTTTATTTTATTTCATTTACAGTGAGTTAAACTGGGATGCTTCCGTTCAAGAGTATTCAGCTGTTAAATTAGGGGCCCCAAATACATCGGGAGTGTTAATTCGAAACTTCATAAAATGTTACTTCGTTCATATACGATACTGTTGGTTGTGTTGGTCATAACTGCGCGGAGTTGCACCGCCCCCGGTCCAAGGCCGCCCTAACGACCCGGTGTCCGTAGGTAGGTATGCCACTGTACGATTTGTCGTTTCCACTATCAGCCCTACACATCGATACTTATTGATTGCCCTCGTTCCCATTCATATATTCTAAAACCGGTTGCTCAAATATTGTTGTGACACGTCCGAAACGTCTTATCTTCAACTTTATTTACGTAACTTCGTAATTTGCTCTTCGGGTTTTTTTTATCAGTCTTTATCAGTAATGCGCTATCGAATTTGTAACATTATATTTTGTTCTTTACAACGTAATGATATTCTTGTAAGATTATTTTAGGTCATTATTATTTTCAAGTTCATGTTGAAATGGAGGTTACGCATAGAATTAATGACCGTAAAGAGAATGATTGATTCGTTGGTGCGCCTGCACATTCTAGCGGATCGCGTATGCGCTCGTTGTTGATATCGACAGGTAATCCCATTGTGTTAATGTTTTGCGAATCGGAGTGCTGAACGTCGCATGTTTACACAACACCGCTTAAAACAACTCCATTGTTTTGCTATAGCCTGTGTAATGAGTATTCAAAACAACTGGTAGCCAGAACGGAATACTGAAGGAACTTGGTCAATGTCCGGTGGATCTGCCGAGCTAAGTAAGAGTGCGACGGTTCATTTCCTTCGGTATCATTAAACAATTGTTGGTGCATGTGTGTTTAGGCGAGTTCGCTTAGGGCTCTCACGTTTGGTTAGTAAGCTGACGGTAGGTATAATGTCGTTCGGAGAACTCGCCGGGACTGTTATCGTCGCGCCGTGGGCGTAAGTTTAGACGCCAGTGAGACGGGAACCGATCCTTTCCCTTGCATGTGCTTGCTTAGAGTAGGTATATCAGTCGCTTGCGCAGTTGTAAAATAGGCGTATGAAGCAGTAGGTACCGTCTATTACACGTGGCATTTTATTTGATCATAAAACTGATCAAGTGCGTGTCGGATTCGCATCCGAAGAGTTCCGTACCATTCTCGTATGCCCGCCGCAAGATTTTTATTATGTTGTAACCTTTTTGTTATACATGCTAAAGAGAATAAGAAATCCTTAGTAAATTAAAAAAGGAAGAAAGCAATAAGAAAGATTTTTGTTAGGATTTCTTACAATATTTTGGTCGGTCTTTTGTTTGCAATTACATTTATTAGTTACTGGATACGGTGTTGTATAAAAGCCGATAACTTTGCAATAGACGCACGAGTATAGCATTAATTAAAAATTAATTAAAGTAGACCTACCAAAATAGAATTAATAATAGTTATTTATGTGACTGGTGCATAATGAATGAGAGGCATTAATGTACGAGTCTGGTTTTATAAAACGAGCCGAAAGCCGAGTCACCGATACTTTAATGTGAACATTAAGATGCAATTCATCGATAACCGATACTTTAATGTGAACAATAAGATGCAATTCATCGATAACCGATACTTTAATGACATGTAATACTTTAATGTTAACATTAAAGTAAAACCACAGATGCAGGTTTCTTAATATAGACCGTTTGCTTATTATTTC
Source organism: Acleris laterana (assembly GCA_963966035.1). NCBI lineage: Eukaryota > Metazoa > Arthropoda > Insecta > Lepidoptera > Tortricidae > Acleris > Acleris laterana. Next base: position 15,278,042 of record OZ014440.1, read on the forward strand.
TGAACATATTATAGGGAAGTTATGATATGGATGTAAGTAGATAAAAAAGTTTTTAGTGGTCTTGTGCTTAACACTTTGTAGACGACAACGAATCATTCTTATATACCTACATATTTTTGAAGAAGTTACGCTATATCAGTTTAATTTTCATAGGCCGCGGTTAAAAAAAACTCTAAATAATGGTAAAAACTGCATCAGAATCAATTGCATACCAATAAGAACTAAGCGCGCAAACAGACGGACAGAAATAGTGACTTTATCACTTTACGGTGTTTTTACGCAAGCATACAGTACAGGTGTGTATGTACATATACCTTCGTATATTATATGGCTCTGTAAAGGCTGAACGGATGGTCCCATTTTGACAAGCAAGGTTTCGTTCGATTATTCTTAGCTTCGTTTAAAAGCTTCGTGCTTTATTTAAAAAATGCTGGATTTAAGACTGCATGATAATTAATGTACCTACATATAGAGTGTTTGTAATTGCTAACCAAAACATGCAAGGTCTTTTATATTATACGGTTGCTTTTTTTGGATTTGTTTATCATATAGTTTTTTGACCTTTTGAACGGCCATGTCAAATATGACACAAGTGGACACTCATACGCGCAATGGCGCGGCGGTTGAAAGACAGTGCAAAAATCTCAACCTTAGGAATACATGAAGTGGAAAGAACATGTCTAGTTAACTTAGTAACTTATCGCATTTTGTGAGTTAGGAAGGAGGTGGTATTTTTTTGTGGAGGTTTTTTCTGAAAAACAAGGTTTAAAACCCGTTCTTTGGATAACGTCGTCAATGTAAAGTTGTTTATCAATGTTATCATGTATATATTTTATTTCGCCAATTTCACGTAAAAACAGTACCCAGTGACACTTGCAACGCTAAGACGAATCTAACGACACCTTGCTTGTCGGAATCCGGCCATCCGATAAGCCTTTACGAGGGAACGAAAAACCATACATATACATGCATATAGGTCAATAAAGAATCGTACATACATACATACTCAACCCTGAAAACATTACCCTTCTCCTTCGGTAGGTAGGTAAAAATAAAAAAATACTAAGATTTATATCTGTAACTCAGCGGTAGTTCATAGTAAACTTTAAATTTACTAAGTTGACTAGAAAAACGCTTGTAAGGACTACCCGACATGACTCTTTTTTAATATCCTGCCACTGGGTAAAGACCACTCCCTCAGAGGGAGAGAGAGAGAGAGAGAGAGGGATGATATGAGATATGACACCAAAAATATATATGCAGTTACTATTTTACCTCTTGGGAGGCTTCTGGGGTGGTTATTTACCAGGGCCTCTGTTTTACTCGGTAAAACCTACCTTTGACATGTAATAGAAACAACACTTTGGACTTGCGAAGAGTTACCATTTTTATTACCTGGGCGTCTATTGAAATAGTTGTGATTAATATAATTCGACTCGTTATAGGTAATTTCTGCCCGCGACTTCGTCCGCGTTGAAGATAACATTGTTATTTCAGGGTTTAAGCTAACTTCATTCTTAATTTCATTCCACCCGTCAAGCCGTTTTGAAATCCCGGTTGCTACCGCATTATTCTTCACTTTAAATAAGAAACCGCTACAAAGCAATTTCTCAATAAATTATCGGTTAGCCTCTCCTTGAATGATATTAAAGAATAATATATGTAATAATACGCCACATATTACCTTTTAGGGACAAATACGGATACATAACAAATCACCGAAGCACTCGTTACGGTTTTATTACATTGCTAACATTACAAAGTAATTTGACCTAACCGTCACACGAGTATTCTTTCCTCGTTGCTAGTAAAGTGTTTATACATTATAATTATGTAATAAAACTGATGTCTCAAATGTGTATAAATCTGACCTCGTCTTACTACTTACATGTCATGAGAAAAAATGACTGCTCTTCGATTTTACGGGTGGTAGGATGTGCACCGTCGGAATCGTTACTACCATCTTACCACGTAACCAGCTGCCAAGCATCAGTGTTCGCAATGTGTATAGGTAATTTAGCTGTTGAAATAACTAGCAAGGAGGTGTTCAAAATAAGTCTTCAGATAAGTCTTGAGACTAGGTATCCGACCGACTTACCTACGAACAGGTAACCTACATGTGCGTTCAATCTTATGTATAAGTAGCGACCCGCTTCGCAACCGTTTATGTGAGTTTTCTGAATAATACCCGTTCATAATCTAGAATGTATTATACATAAAAAAACTTCCCGTTGAATCACTATCTATTCATGAAAACCGAATTAAAATCCGTAACGTAGTTTGAAAGATGTAAGCATACATACAGAGGGACGGACGGCGGGAAGAGACTAACGGGTTGGCTTAAAGTAATGAGAAGGTATTCAATTGACAATAGCAGGCAAAAAAATATTACAAAAAAGATTTTGACAGCTATAATAAATAGAAAATATGTCAATTATTGTTAAAAAGGCAAATAATGATTAGCTGTGTTAATAAAAAATGTCCACAAGGAAGTCATTACGTGAACATGTCTATCGCCTACTTGGACGAAGTGAAAAATCTGAAGTGGTCTCTCACTTCAAAGCTGAAATGTATCTCCATCTACAATTTAATGTTTGATCCAGCGGTGGGAATTTGGTATTAGGACTAAAGATTTACCAAAAACGGGAAGATCACCAATTCTTAATCATTGAAACCGGAGGAAAATGGCAAAGTTTGCACAAAACAAAGTGGATGAGTCCCAGATAAGTTAGCTGTAAAATATGCTGTTTCCCGTTGGTGAGTAAGGAATATTTTAAAGAAATACAATGTTCTACACTTAAAGCGTCAAAAAACACCCAAATATTCCGACATACAGCTTGAAGAAATTCCAAGAAGTGCAAGAAGTTGTGAAGAAAGTATCACTATGCAGGGAGCACCCAGAATTGACTAAAAAAGCGTGACGTTCATTTCGTATCGAAGGATTCAAACCGTCCGAACGTCGGTGTAGCTCGTCCAATGGAGGATTTTTTGGTAATTCTCAGTAGACTAGTTTACAGTGATGGGCCGGAAGCGAAATCACATACACAGTTGAAGCGCCGGGTATAAAAGCAAAGAATTAACTGAAAAAATAAAAAAAGATGTTGTCCAACGTATGATGAAAACTAGGTCATCCTCCCGGGAAATCCCGGTTCTGTAATTCCCGGGAAATCCCGGGAATTTCATAGTGGCTAAAGAACCGGTACTTAAGATTACATCCCGGTTCTCCCGGTTCTTTCCATGAACATCAAAAAAATATCGTGGCGCGTATCACAAGTATCAAAATTCACACCTGAGCGACGACGCCGGCCCGGCGCGGCACGAGCAAGCTGCAACATCGCATCATATTTTGTGCCATATTTGCAATAATTGATCTCTAGATTTGTAAAAAAAAAAACAAAGGAAAAACAAACAACTGTCTAGTAAGTGTTTTACTTGATTAAGAAAAGAAAACATGCATGATTTTGTTGCATATTTATAAAAATTCAAGTTTCATAAAGTTTTTTAATCATTTTATTTCTCAAATGTTAATGATTGGTAGTGATTTGAGGTAAAAAAAAAGAACCGGGAGAACCGGGAGTCCCAGTACCGTCCCTGCCTAGAACCGGGAAATGGAATGCTCGGAACCGGGTCCGGTACTGCATGCCCTAATGAAAACGGTAAGAAGAAAGCTGCGAAATTGTATAAATGGGCAAGGTTTTCTATATTATAATGATTGATTATCATGCTGGTTTTAGTTAATTTGTATATGATAAAAAGCTATATAACCTTAACAAGTAATTTAATAAAAAAAATGAGAAAAAAAAATTCTCATTACTTTAAGCCAACCCGTTATGTAAAGAAGAGGTTTATGACATACTAACTTCTGCCAGCGACTTCGCCCGTGTAGAATTTGATTATCGTTATTCCCTCCGGAAATTTCTAATTTTCCAGGATTAAAAGTATATGAAATCCAGGGACTTATTAGCTATCTCCATTCCAAACTTCATCCAAAACCATCCAGCTGTTGCAGCGTGTAGGAGTAACAAACCAACAAACAAACTTTAGCATTTCTAATATTAGTAGGAGAAGCTTGTTAAAGGAAAAGTGACATGTTTTTGTTCCTTTTGTTATTTATTGTATAGTATAATTACACCCTACCTACAATCTTAAGTTTGGTTGAACAAATTCTTTCATCATATTATCGCATCCCATTAAACATTTTGATCTCCACGATTTGTTATGGCGCGGTGGAAACCATGTACTTGGCTCTTGCATGTACAAACCAATGGCAATTTTATTACAGCTTCAACCTTTACTGTTACTGCCTCAAGTTTACGCGATTTCAATCAATTTGCCGTTTTGAAACTGTCGAATCCTGCACATGTAAGTTTTATGGTCCTGATAACGGAATCTTGCATTATACAGTAAATATGAACTTTAGATAGATTTGATTTTTCTTTGAATTTAGCAGCTAGTTTGGGTTTAAGACTTTTAAAAGATTAATATGTTCATTCTGGGTTCATTGGTCATCATTTGTTGTAAAATATTTCCTATTTGCCATTTCCTGGTTGCTGAAAGCAGATACTGCACTGGTGTCTGTTTAAGCCTGCTAGTACTGCGTACAGTATACATAAATTGGCAGTTAATAAAATGTATAGTGACAATATGGGTAATATTGACTGAACTCATACATAATTGTTTGAAACAAACAGGTGGCCTTCGTGAGGAGCTCTAAGGTCGTTGGCAGATGGCAGACACTGTAAAAAAATATTGATTTGCTATTGTTGTTCATGCGATTGACCAACTTTTGAAAAATAAATTGTGCAAAATAAATACGTTTATCTAAATATATAAAAGGAGAAACTAACTGACTGACTGACTGACATATCAACGCACAGCCTAAACGGCTAAACGTAGGCACTTGAAATTTGGAAGGGACGTAGCTTAGGTACCGTAGAGGTGCACTAAGAATGGAATTCCCGAAATTCCCACGGGAACGGGAATACTCATATAAACCGAAGCGAAGCGAGGGCGGGTCGCTAGTATCGATATAAATGAATGCGCGTAGCGTAGGTACAAGCATCAGGTCATTTGCTAAGCTTGTACGAAATATAATACCATTATAATATCCACAGCCGATGCCACGCATCGTTAGCAACAATAACGACCGAGTCAGTCATTTAGGGACAAAGTAATTCGAACCGCATTATTTTCCGTAACCCTCGCCAGGAATTAAATATTAAAACACAATAATATATTATTATAAAATAATGGTCTCTTGCCTGGCTGCTGATAAATCAAAACATAATTCTACGTGAATTGTGTCGTCTTGCTTCAAGTACAGAAATAATAATGTCTTAAAATAAATTTGTTATCAGCCTTTGCTGTATTTGAACATACTTTTACAGACAGCACTGCAATAAATGTATGTTTGAACAAAGCACTGATGGATTATTATTATCTCCCATAGCTTGTCATCTTAGAGCAAGGAACAGTAACTTGTCAGTCACTTCGGCCGGCATCGTTTTCTGTAGTGTTTACAAGACCAATTCCCGGTCTAACTGTACCCGAGGTTTCCGCAGTTCAAATGGAATTTTCAGCTACACGCTAACTGGCGACACCGTTATCTTTGAACAGGTAATTTCTGGGAAGTTTCAACTTTATCATTATTAACCAAGTTGTGCGATTTCGACATACCCATTGCGTGGATCGTAGTTTTGTACGAACGATCAAAAGATCAACTTTCTTTATTTTCGGCTTAACCATTTTAATGGTTCAGAGTTCCGGTTCGAAGGCTAAAGTGGCTGATGTAGAATTTGCAAAATATGTGTTCTGACTTATAAATTATCGATTTTAGAAATGGTAATTGGTGGTGGATATTCTTTGTGATTGTACCTACTTGAAGATCGTAAAATGGCCTCAGAGCGATACGTATATTTGGAAAAAAGTGGAAAATCGAATTCAATTTATTTTCTGACCACTATATTTTATGCATTTAAATCACACCCTGTATAATCCACGGAATTAGAATTATAGGGCTCGATAGACATAATTTTTATGTTGGTATTGTGTGTGGCAATTAAAATGTCGTGCACCACGTGGCCAGTAATAAGGGTACGTGTATGTGTTTGGCTCGCTGCAGCGTGTTTGGTCGTGTGAGGCACATATAGGTAACTGATAACAAAACGTTTATTATAATACGCAATACATTATTGATTACAACAGTCCCTCCCGTATTGGCCACTTGCAACGTTGCCAGGCTTGTACAAATTTAAGCTGCAGATACGACGTTATCTCGCCTTAATTACAGAACATATAAAGATTTGTAATTTCTAATTATTCGCTTGTTAACTGTGATTGTTTCGTTACGTGAATTCCGAGGACTTGATTGGGATTGGTAAAGGATGAGTTCATAGCTTTACCGGTCTTGGGCCCATTGAGAGGTCGATTCGAGCATCCAAAAAACAACCAATTGCAATTAAATAAAATTTGCCAAGAAAGAAGGCAGTTTTGATTAAAGTACTTAGCCTCCGTCCGTTTCAAAACACATCCGTACTGATAAAATGTGTTTATAAAAAGAAATAGCTTAATTACAAGCTTTCATTGCTTTTTGTTTGTAAGTACGTTAAGTAAAAATGTAGCAGTTTTATTATGGACCCCACCACAATTCAATATGATGGTGTCTAAAGCTGATCTGGTGACGGAGTCGTGAGGCGTTAACGGGTAATTCTTGTGTTTAACGTAGACCCATCGTATTTGGCCTCGTTACTCCGAGAGTCCTGATCTCGGTAAGATGATGTGCAAAAAGGTAATGTCAGCAACTAACTTATGTTAAAAAAATCTCTCTGAAACTTATTTATTTTTACGAGGATTATTTAGAACAGCAACATACGTAGCCTACGCAGGCGAAGTCGTAGGTAGTTAGTTGAATACATATATTATGAACGGTAGACGTACCTAAGGAACATGTCTGGTCACTTTAGTAACGTTTTGAATGGCGATTTGAAATTTAGGAACGATGTAAATTCGTACTTTTTTTTAAATACATTCCGAAAGTGACAAGACATGTTCTTTCCTTATACCCTTCATGTTACTAACCTTCGTGGTAAGGTGTGTACGATACAAATAATTATTTAATTAATTCATAAGTTAAAAAAGTAAACCCAGCTGGCGTCTGGCGCACCCTCGTACCGTACCTAAATCTAATATTTTTTATACCTTTTGCCTATACTAAGACGCACTCGGTCTGTAAGAATTATATGACACCCCATTTATAAAAATCGGTCCATAAGTTCAGGAGAGGTCGTGTAACATCTGATTTTATAATTCCAAAGAGTCATACATAATTCCATTTGATCAAAAGTCAGATGTTTTATAATTTTGAACGCAATTTTTTGATAGATTTCACTTTTTGTTATCGCTTATAAATCAAACCTAATCCAACCTACGTATGACATTTAAATTACACATTTAATTTAAAATAGCTTCAGCGTAACATAGGTTTTGAAAAAATGAAAATTCGGGCAAATTGATATACGGAAACAAGGAATTCGGGGAACTTAAGGTGTTCCCGATTTCAGATCATATCTATTGGTACCCGTACACTGTTTTTAAACCAGGTGCCCTTCTTTTGACTTCGCGCCATCGGCTTAAAACTAGAAGACATCTATACTCTTACTGGAGTAACATAGTTTGAAACAAGAGGTGACGAGAAAACTAATGATGACTTCACAAGGAGGCAACAAAGGGTTGAAAATATTGTGAGTGGCCTACTTCAGTTGGACTAACCTATTACCTATCACTTTAAAAGAAGTTACTTTAATCGGTCTACAATTGAAAGAGAAATCGTTGAACATACATGCAAAAAAAACATACAGTGGAACGTATGGTTATACGTTCCTCCTCCTTTTTTGAAGTCTGTTTAAAAAGCCTGCTATCTAATTGTTCTGCCTACTTGCAATTTTGAAGCGGACTTGCATACTCACATACGAACAGTGCAAGTTAAATAAAAGCTTGTAAAAAAAATATTCGTGACGTGGAGCTTACTGCTATATTAAAACGAAGCGTGAGATAATAACATCGAAAATACAAAATTTGGCGGTAGATTTGACAACTGCGTGCGTTATCGCACTAGCGGCAATTTGCCGGAATGTCTTGTCGCATGCGGGAAGGCAGTTGGAACAGATTAACCACCAAACGGCAATAGTCGGTGTTCCGGTAGACATAAACTTGGATAGCAAAACGTGCACAGAACATAATAAAACTAAACGAATTAATAAAAATAATTTTATCTTGTGCCAAATTTCAATTCGAGTTAACCAAATCTACCCGCATTATGAACGAACATTATCTAATCGCTTACACTGACCTACCCGCAACGCATCTGTCCTCTTGTTCGGGTGTGTGAGTACATTTGATATGAGAAGGTATATTAAATTGAAGAGCCGGATGAGTCTCTTATCTGTGCACAATAGTACCTATTTAAAACTTTATTCATAAAGTGGGGTCACAGTGAAAAAGGGAGGATATAAGTCCAGTGGAGTATATGATTTATAAGTTTTCTTATTACGAGTTAAGTAGGGTAGTTATTTTGCCAGCCTATGAAGGTATGTTATAAGTAGTGTAGTGATAAAATTACTGGACCCATATAGTTTTATATGTGTGGGCGAGAAAAAGGAAGTTGGGTTTTAGTTTATTAACTGTTTGTCAGTTGTAGGGTTAGTTATTATTTAGGAGTAGTAAACTTATAATACTTCCCTCGTTAGAATAAAAAGGTGTACCTAAGGAGTAATCTCTCATAGTTACGATTAAGCCATTAATGTTGAAATTCTATAAAATATGCAACCTTAGTTCTAAGGATGGCAGTATTTGCCTAACTACACGATAATTAAAACTGTACGGTTTATAATCAACAGACTACGGTTCAAGTTATCGATTTAATGCACAATTGTGACGTTCACAGGATGCTTCAAAGTAAGCGTCTAAAATTAGATGTGCTCCCCACTAACCGCGATTTGATTGTCAGCACGGCCCTCTTTAACAACGCTATCACGGAGGAGACAGAAGCATTAAAATGCGATTTAAGCTACTCGTGCGGGTTAACAAAAGGAGGCGACAGCCGGCTACCCAAAAAAGTTCACAACGAGTTTTCATGTAATTAACTGCATCAAGGAGCACTATCTAGCAGCATCTATCTAGCAGCTTTCAGCACATTTTTTTTGGACAGCCTGTATATGACACGAAGTTAATTTGCGAATTACGTGGAGTGGAACACTGATAAGGGTTCTGTCGTCGCGACGGCAATGCCTCGCTACTATCCAAGCAAAAGATACGTGTAATTTCTTCGATGTCTAATGCAATATAAAGTAGGTATTAGTAGATTAAAGCAATTTTATTAATAAACTTCAATAATGTTTATCCGGACCTGTATGTGATGTTTGTTAGGTCTCGCCAATACTGCACATATCAGTTTGCTTTACACAGAAAATTAAAAACCAAATATGCAAACTATTTGACTCCACGTGTATCTGATAACTTATTTACGACGAGTTTAATATTGTACGTGCGTTCAATGTCTACATAAATAACTGAAGATAATACTTTTAAATTGACAACTCAAATTCGTACTGCAACGACGTTGACCTCGCACCCGCGACTTACCGCGAACTTGGCAAATGGAAGTCTAGAGATTGTGAGCCAACGGTGGATGCTGACTCTCGTACAAAACGCACCGAACTCCGGTCGCGGCGTGCCTAACTACCCACCGATAACGTTATCAACAGAATTGTCATGTCAACAACACTATCTAGCCTGTACCAACAATGACAAACGAGCGCCATTCTAACCGGTCGTAGCGAACCAGAAAGGGGGGTATAGTATATTTTTATTGTGTAGGTTGTGTGTAACTCTTGCTTCGACAAGTCTTATACTTACACTTAATTTGTGGGTTTTGATAAAAAAATGTTTGAAGTAGTTTGAACAATGAGGTTAGCGAAACGGTAAGAACGGACTTGTACGGAAATATTTTATCTGACAGTTAAATCAGATACGGAAATATTATGAATCGTGTCTTAATTTTGTGCCATAACAGCAATTGTTACAGCATCCACCCACCTTAGATTAATTGATGTCGTTTAATTATTCAACTATACTTTTTAATCCATCGACGCAGAACGTGGCTACGCTGGAGTTGATTTTCCGACGATCAGTCCATTGATACCAGATCAATGAATTAATAAATTAAGAGACAGTTAGCTGGATTTGGTAAGATTGATCGACATCGACCTTATGTGTACATCGATTGGAAGGGTGCGGTAACATATAATTAAAAAAAAAATGGAAGTCCGACAGCAAATATTATAAGTCAACAAGGATACGTCGAGTTCCCTTGAAATTATAATTATTTTAATGATACAGCCTACATGTAAAATAATTACAATGATCAAAACGATTATTTAATACGTAAATTATAAAACAACAAGTGATTGTAATGAATATTCAGCCCTGAAATCATTTGTACTTTTGGCTCACCATACGATATCGTAAACATTTCATTTTAATACCTGATATACCTATTAGTGTCGATGTTGTAGAATGTCATAACTTAATTGTTACAAGCATTAATATTGCACTCAGGTACGTGATATATTTAATCAGCATTGTTTCTATCAAATACATAGGCTGTAAAATGACCTATTGCATGCAACTCGCCTCGCGCCCGCGCCGACCAATCACGAGCCGTGTAGGATGTGCTGACGGTATGAAATCGGTACAATGTTGCTGTGGGGTATAGGTAGGTACCTGCGCATAATCATATGCACAAGCAGTTTTGTGCGAAATAAGATTCGTACCTAATTGTAATAAGTATTTAACTGGATAACAGAATTATACTAACAGATTACCTACTGAAGAATTTTAATTAAACCTCGTTCGTACATGTTAATGAATAATGAACGATATTCGCGCAAATATGCTTGATGTAGGGAGGTACATAATAATATAGTTCTTTAAGAACTCTTATGTTCGATACTTCGCGGCACGTATTTAGCAATAAGTAAATATTTATGGTTCAAACGTGCATCTTTATACCTACTGCCCGATCACGATTGAGAGGTATACATTTAAAGTATAGTTACTTAGGTACCATCTTTCTTCGACCTTGCGTCATACGTACATTAACCAAGGTAACATTGTTTGCTTTATTCTGTTAGGTTGGTTTAATTAAGCGTATCAATTAACACCTGTGCCTACAAGCTGTAGCATTAATTAGTCCAATACCGTGCGTGTGGAACCACGTAAGACCTGCAAGGAATTCAATATCGGCGTTTTAACGTTTGAACAAACATTGGGTGTTTGTTTTGATTCATCGTCACAAGTGAATTTGCAGCGAGTTTTTTTTTGGTAGATCTCTGTGGGGCGCAGCACTCGTGACCACAACATCGACGTGGACCTGACGCTGGAGGGGCCCGCCGCCAAGGTTTCCCGCAAGCAGGCCACAATCCGCCTCCGAAACACTGGGGACTTCTTCGTGTCGTCAGAAGGCAAAAGACCGATTTTCGTGGACGGACGCCCGGTGCTCCAGGGCAACAAAGTGAAACTAAACCATAATAGCGTTATTGAGGTAAGGTTTTTAGCAGCGTTTTGACACTAATACCTGCACGTAAATGTTAACCCTAGATTAACCCCAGGTTAACAGGTTAATTTGTTGATCTATTGTGCTAGTAAGGTAAGGATTCTACAGTCTAGGAAAATGAGAGTGGTCATCACAGGTTTTTTGAAAGCATTTGATTATCACTTTAACTCATTAAAAAATATTGTACAATGATAAACTTATTGCCTTATGTCATTCTGTACTAGTCAACCAACAGGCCAAGCAGAAACAAGTCAAGGTACAGTCAGTCCAGTCAAGGACCAGTCAGCGCGCGAATTTGTATTCTTACTGGGTTTCACTGAATTAAAGTTCATTTCATATGAGAAATGGAACTGTTATCGTGTGGTCAACGTTTTTATAGCTCTTATTTACTTAACTGTAAAGGCGGCCAAGTTAAAAACACATAGGTCAAAGACGATATGGTTTTTACCGCCTATGAAATGGCGTTTTATAATAAGTACACACAACAACACACCTAACTAACCATTAAAGACGGAGCAGAGAGAAAGAGATGTATATATGTGTATTATGTCAACAACATTCGATTCTAGTGCGACTCTCTTTCACGCAATATTTCAGATTTCTGAAGTGTATAGCTAGATGTGTTGCTGTGTGTACATAAGGTCGCCGTCAATAGAACTTGTGAACGATGGAAATAATTTAGTACATACTGTTTGGCACATCACCTCAAATATTAATAATTATTTCATCTTAAACTTTATATGAAAATAATGATCTAGTGTGTAAATCATTGCAAAGACCTCACTTGATCTTTAAAAGTGCGTGATTATCGAGGAATCACGGTGAATTGGTTCGTTTGGTTTTGTTTACATCTTTCGCAAGTTCTATTGACGGCGACCTTAGTTGGTCTACAAGTCCCGTCATTAAGGTTTAGTCAAATAAAACTAACTTATGTATACCTTTTGCCTATTAAATATACTTATATTATTGAAAAGCTTTAATTTCAAATAGTTGCCGCAATATTCGATATGATTTTTTACATTTACGGCAGTCATCGTTAGAAGTGAGGGGGATAGTTCTGCAAATTTTACTTTTTAAAAGTGGTTAAATGTCAAACCTTTATTCAGATAGAAACTTGGGGTTTTAATATTTTGAATCATATTTTCTCAGGTCATATTAAATACTAGCACTAGATATCTTAACGGGACTCAATCCAAGCTTAATGAAGCAAGAGATATGGAGATATGCAAAATCGTTAAGTTGATTTAGGGAGACTAGTTTTTTTAGGGAGATTAGATTTTTAACTTTCTTAACCAGTCCATTACAGAAGTATTAAAAGTTTCTTGGGTTTTTTAATAGTAGATTATACACCGAGGGGATAAAGCACAGTTTTATGTCACGGGCGCGATATTGAATCCTGAACGTAACGAAGGACTCCAGATTTAACTCCCGAGCGAAGCGAGGGAATTAAGAAGAGTCCTGAGCGCAGTGAGGGGTTCAAGCGCGCCCAAGACGAAAACAGGTTTATCCCCGAGGAGTGTACTCTACTTTTCTCACCTTTTGCGAGACAATAAAAAAGCGAGTCTACTAAAAACAGCGTTTTATTATAGTAAATTAAAATTAAAAGTGAAAATTGATATTTGATGTTTTCTTCAATTTTGATATATTTATTTAAAACTTTGCAGTTATCACCAATGTATTTTATTGCAGCGTCTTACAATACTCGCGGCTTTTGTTTAATTTCAAATGTGTTCCATACAGCTTGCCGTGGCCAGCTCGATTTAAGAAAATGTTCGATTTTCAAATTAGGTTGGACGCGGCGGTGGGTGGCGGCGGCGCTGCGCCCGGCCTTCGAGTATTAGTTGATCTTTTATTACGAAATTAGACTTTAAGGCCATTGTAATAAGAACTATGAAAAGTGAAAATATTACAACCCAGCGGGTTATAATGAGATTCAGTACAACATTACACCCCGGCTAAAGCCAAGGGCTTTAATGATTTGGTTTGCGTAAGGTTTGCATGATATGTAATTTGGCATTGTCGAGCAGGTGGTGTGAAAATCTATATTAATTAAGGGTTTGATTACTGTAGGTTTACAAAAACGTTTTTGTAACTTCTTTTAAAATTTTAGTAAATCTCAGTGACAGAACTTATGGACCGACTGATATTTCGTAGCGTTTAACAGCCGTCATTCCCCTCGGCTAGTAAAAAAAAACTATCAAGTGCAATTCAGATTCGCGCACCAAGGGTTCCGTATTTAAGATATAATAATATGACGATGTTGGTGACCGAAAAGAATCTACTCATTTTATTATGAACTTTATTTCTATGCAGTAGTTCATTTTGACTAGCCTAAATTTTAATACAGATTTTCAAAGTTCCTTGTTATTTAAAAAAAACTGTGAATCATTTACAGTCAGTTAGGATTTTTTCAGATTTTATCATTAATAAATTTTGGAGATATGGTGAGGGATCGGTTTTTTTTTTACATTTTGGGCTATAAATCAAAAAGTATGTCACAGAAAATTTATTAAAAAATAGTTTTGATATGTGCAAATTGGTGGTGCGTTCCTATATTCAAAACCGTGGATAGAGTTGTGACGTCTCGTTAAGATTTGACATTTGCCACGTACAAAATGTGTCAAATTTTAACGAGCCGTCGCAACTCTATCCACGGTTTTGAATATAGGAACGCACCATGAGCCCTTTCATATGACACCGCATTTAGTATAATTTCAACTCCCCATTTTAGACCCCTTTTCTATTATTTATAAAATTATTTTCATATTTTTTTTTACTAAAAACCGATGCGGGCAAGCACGTTGTTCAACTATGCCAAATTTCAAGTTGATATCATTTGTTTTTGCTGAGAAAAACTGCTATGACATACAGACAGACAGACAGACAGATACACATACAACGAAGTCTCACCATAACGGTTCCCTTTTTACTATCTTGGTACGGTACCCTAAAAATAAGCTGCCACCAGACGTCGCCTATACCGCTCGAGGCGAGGGGAGGCGACCACATGCATAACGCTAACGTAAACGATTTTCGAAAACTGTTAAGTTTTTCTAGGGCGTAAACTATATCGTTTTTGACGTGTTATAGTATTGTTTTTAACTCGATTGCCATTACTGACAAATAAATAAGAGCTATCAAATCAAACCGTTGACAATTCGATACGAGTAACAGGCCAAAAGCAATATTGTTTAACGTCCTAGAATAGAGGACCAAAATGTAAGTATGGAATTGACATAAGCGCTCGACGCGACCGTCTGGCAGCTTACGTCAACCCTGTACACTTACGATAGCGACAGCATTCTCGCAATGCATCTTGTCTAGGGTCACTGAAGTTATACGTACGTCTTGTTCACATTTTACGGTTAGAGGGGTTGGTCAGCGGCGCGTAAAGCCGGACTTCCACTGCGACGCACGCTACGCACGCACAATACGCAATCTATAAGGTCAATAATTGTTTTAGGTGTGTCAGTGTGACGTCAATTCATCCCTCCACAGTGTACACTTAAATCCGTTTAGAGTGGTTTACACTTTTTAATATGCTAGGATCCATCAATGGATCTTAGCACACTACAATGTCCACGAGTAGGTATCCATCAATTGATGGATTCAAGCGTATTAAAAGTTTACTAAAACACATTGTTGGATACTCATATACTTACATAGTACATAATAGTGTACTAAGATCCATTGATGGATCGAAGTGTAATTAAGAGTGCAACAGAGTCCATTGAAGGATCCCAGCGTATTTAAGTTGTGTATTAAAGTGTAATTAAAGCCTACCCTACTGCATTAATGGATTTGAATGTATAAAAAGTCCACTCAACCCCTTTAGTGGATCCTGTCAATGGATCCTAGTAGACGTAGGGCATTTCATGCGTCGCATGTGCCACTGTAAGACTATTAAGGTACATACATTTTAATACGAAGCGAATTGATACCCTCGTGCGTGCGTAGTGTGCGCTGCCGCTGTGCAATTACGGCTAGGGCTTAATCGAGTGGTGAACTGTACCTAATCGAACTGACGTTTCGTGTAAACGGCTCATTAGCTGCAAACTGCGTACTATGAGCATAGTGTAAACGTGCGCTTACACGGGCAATTTTTTGAGCAATAATTGCCTATTAATCATACGGACATCTCATTCTATTACACATAATTAGAATAAGATAGCTATTGTTGGCGGCTTTAAAAGTTGTCCGTGTATATGTGCCTTAAATATTATTGGACGCTAACTGATGTGATGAGCTAGGCTCGGAAAAACGCCCGTCATTTTGAAAACATTACCTTGTTCCGTACAGCAGAGACTTCATTATGACTTGATAAAAAATGTTATTGTGTATTTAACGTACATACCATAATTTAATTTATATGTATTCAGTGACAATTTTAATAATGAATGACACCGGCATGGTTATGTGTTATGTGAAAAAACACTTTCGCCAATCAAAAAGAATGACGATTTTTTTTTCTAAATTTTCACTTGTGAGTCCCTATCGACGTGAATTTCAGGACCCATTAATGAGTCGAATAAGTTAATTCACATTTAACTTATATTTTCAAAATGACGGGCGTTTTTCCGATCCTTGCTGATGAGACGACTCAGTTAGCCCAACTGACAAGTAAAACGACAAGCAACGCATTTTGGATCTCTTTGGGTGATTCTTCGAGCGTTTCAACCGCCTCATTTATCTGGTCACTTTTTTGTAGAAGTGGCTGCAGATTCAGATTTTGTTTCTGTTTAGGTATCTAAGGTTACCGGACATCTCACAAATATCCAAAAACGGCATCAAAATATACGCCCAATTCTTCAAAAATATGACCAGATAAATGAGGCGGTTGAAACGCTCGAAGAATCACCCCTTTAGTTATCGAATCATTTAGCAGATTCTTTATTCAATTCTTGTTTTTTTATGAGGGTAGAAGGGCCTTTGGGTGCTGGCAGTTTTGCATCTTTCTGACAGTATATGTTACTTAAGATGATATTGAGGCAATTATTAGGGTATTTCCTCGGCGTTTTAACTGCCGTGATACGATTACCAAGTTCTTTGAAATGAAATTAAATTTCCGGTTGTGCTTTTATTAACGTCAAGAAGGCAACGATGACGGCGGTTAAAACGCCTGAATTGAATATATATAAGTACTAATATTATAAAGCTCAAGAGTTTGTTTGTACGTTTGTTTGCTTGAACGCCCTAAGGAACTACTGGTCCGATTTGAAAAATTCATTCAATGTTATATAGCCCATTTATCGAGGGAGGTTATAGGCTATATATCATACTCACATAAACCGAAGCGAAGCGAGGGCGGGTCGCTAGTTTGCTATGTAGCGGACTTTTTGAGTGAATGTTACGCTGTTTTATAAAGCGATTGTACCTAGATTCAATTAGGTACCTAGCTCAAGTTACTGGTTCAGTTTATATCGGAAGTTGATACTAGGCGTCATTAGGGTTTTATCAACATTCGTATAAAAATGGCAGTTAAATCCCACAAGTGTTCGTTTGTCCGTTTCCCAATCATAACGGTGCAAAGGAGGACGTGATGTTTCATACACTTAGATATATCAAGGGGTAAAGAGTATCCAGTTTCTTTCTATCTCCATAAAACGCTAAGACAATAAATTCCATAATCGCACAAAAATCTATGCACAAATCACCCAGTTCTCCCTGTAAATTAGAATAAGTAAAAAGATGGAAGCGATTCTGGAATTTAGAAAACAAGTGCAAAAAAATAGCGACTGACGAATTCTACGCAGACCAGAACGCTTAAAAAAGGAAAACGTAAAATGTAACAATAGGTAATTTCTTTCTTTGTTACAGATCGCAGGCCTGCGCTTCGTTTTTCTGATTAACCAAGACCTCATCAGTGCAATCCGCCAAGAAGCCGTCAAAGTTAATATCCCTGTTTAAAATTAAATAAAGAGGATAAATACATATTCAAGCATTTTCATTTAGAACACATTTATTTGGTCAATATTAGAACAATTTTCAAAACTAGGTTTCACTCGAAAACTTAATATTCCCTTTAACATTAATTGCGCACACTGCCCCTCTTGACGATATACCACTGCAGAGCGAGTGTGCGCCTTTTGGTATTAAATCTATCACGAAACACTATCACGTGCGTTACTGGCATAAAACGATATGCATTCAACATTAAACGCAAAACAATCATACTTGCAATATTTGTAACTTAGTCCATAACCCTTATTTAGCAAAAAAAGGTGCTTTACCCACAAAGTTATCAATACTCTTAAAATTTAACAATTACCAACAAAGTGCTGTAAATAAAACTCTCAAACAGCCCACTCGATAGTGCGTAACAACGAAGACACCAGGAGGTTATGAAAACGGAAATGCGCACAATAAAGCATGGAGACACAGGGCAACCTGCGTCATTCTAGATGGCTCAGAGCAGAAAAAAATCTTTTGAACATTCCAACTATTACAGCCTCAAACAGGTCTAGAAACTCATGTTATGACTCAGATTATTTTTGACCGTATTTAATTCAACTGAACGTTACAATCAGTACCTGTTACTTTTGTACATTTCATAAACTTTAACAGTATATCTACCCCGATTCTTTACGCAACACTTAATTTTATACTTATTTTTTAACTAAATAAATAGGTATACATATAAATTATATATGTTCAATTATACATCATATAAATCACCTTCAAAACCGCTTTAAACAATATTTACAAATCACTTAATACAAACATGGAAATTATCTTATAACTATTCTTATAAGCTAGGTGGGCACTACCACGTGAAGCTCTACGAGGCGACACTTGCTATACATGTATGCAGGACTAATAAAAGCACATTTTTGGTTTCTTTTTTATTTAACACCCTGTACACGATACAAAAATAGCGTATTATTAATTTGAATACGACTTAGGCACAATCAGGCTAAACGATTAATGGCGAGTGCCTTGATTATGAGATCAGTGGATATATACCAACAATTTAGAAGTTTCAGCGCGTCAATATATTATGTATTAATGTTAATTTTTATAGCTCAGAAACCAATAAACATTATACATTATCAATATAAGTGTAAACTTTAAGGTCTACATAGAAGGCACTATATAGCGTATTTTTATGCATATGTTATTATCTCACTTGAAAGCATGGAGTTTTTGCAAATGCAAATTCGAAAATATATCAGGCACTTTATTTATTCATGTAAAGGTATTGATAATAAGAACATTTAACTTTTAACCAACCCACACAGCAACTTGAGGGCGTAAAACAACAGTATAAAAATATTTTCTAGAAAAGCTAGTACGACTCCCAACAATCTATTATGTCTGAGTATTGGTGTTGGTTATTTCACGCTTTAAGTTTATTGCACTACGTCATCGAGCCGCGATGTCGGAATCAACATTACAGACAACACTAAACGGCATCAACAAGCATATCAAGTTTAATATTATTATACGAAATAGAACATCAGTAATAGTAGTTAGTAAACTCTTTGTACTTGAGCCTAAAACGATAACACCAATTTCTCTTAGTAACACAATTATTTAATAAAATGGTGCTTAGAATTTACGTGAGCAATTGTTAACCGTATCAAAAACGGTCGTTTATAGTATATAAATTATTAGATACTAATTTATTTATTACAGTATTAACAATCAATTCAACAAACTTAAACTATCTGTTAGTAAAGGCAGCTCTTAAAGTACCGTTGCAGTTTGAACAAGCTAGCCCCTTTTCAATCACCTGAGATCCTGTTTCATAACTAAATTTCAAGAACTTATCTAACTGCCATAAATAATGTCTTTGGATATTTGTGGGCTTAGAGTTTTTAATAATAATATCGTTTATAACAACGACCAAAAGGCATACCCAAATAAATCAGTTAGAGTCACGTTCTAGATAAAAAACATTATTAAGTATATTATACAATATGTGTAAATATTACATATTTAATATGTTTATGAAACAAGCTCCTAAGGCACAAAACAATTATAAAATAATAACAAACCTCAATCCCTTATATTTACATAACAATATTAGAGTACATACATATTAAATAAAGAATTAATACTAGTTATGGCTATTAAAGTGCATAATATGTGCAGATGTCTGAAAATATTTTTTTTTCTGCTGTGTAAAATGGAATGATTGGGTATAGGAAAAACATTTTTTAATAAACTTTTTAAACACGGTAACAAATTAAAGATCAGATCAAATTGCACTTTTAAATAAATCTAATGTATAAGAAATTACCTTAATATTTTGATTTCCCATTATCACACTGTAGAGAATTTGGCCTAGTTACATTATCTACGAAGTGAACTAAATGGTACAACTTAATTAGTTTAATAAATCAATTGGAATAAAAGGAATGTTAGATATTTTGGGTGGGTACGGCCTTGGTCACCAAAGAATACATAAACCTAAACCTAAATAGATATTTGGTTCAAACAAGCTACCTTGCTTCAGTAACTATGCTTCAACTTAATAGTATATTTAAGGTTGCCAGTGGAATATTCATCTAATTTAGGCTGGGATATGATGAATTTTGCACTGCTTATAGACTTATATTTATAAAATTTCTCATTTAAAACAAACGTTTTTTTTCTATGACTAAACACCGCCCTTGTTTTATTTCTGAGTGCCATTTTGTCAATAAAATGGTTCTTCTCTATAAAAACCCAAGGCTGCCACTTCCTTCCTGTTAAATCAGGATTAAACGAAGATTTTGAGGAAGTACTAGCATAGTGTGACCCATTTCCGGATTTTTTGATAACTACCTTTGGTATAAATTTTCTAGACTTTTTATTTTTTTCTTTGTGCTTTTGAATTTGAACCTCATCAATGTTTTTTAGTACATCTTCAAATTTAGGTCTGACTTTCTTTGGCATTTCCTTTTTAAGGTTAACTTTAATTTTATAATTTGTATTGCATGTACTAAGCTTTGGTTCTTCTTTGGACATTTTATTATTTTTTAATTTTAACAAACTTTGTTGTGGTAATGTCAGTTTTACTTTTAGATCAGGGATTGATTCCCTTAAAGGAGGGATATATTTTTGCGCACCTTTGGTGATGAGAGGTTTATGCTTGGATAAGCTATTATTATCGGGGTTTAGGTACTCTTTTTCTGTAAATTTGCAACTATTTTCCGTATGTTTATCAAAGTTCAAATTTGGTACTTCAGGTGTTGTCTGTTTATGATTGGACATTTTTAAATTAATGCTGGAACACTTTTCTTCTGATGTTGTTGACGAGACTTCTGGCGAAGAGCTTGTGTAAGAACTGTCTTCTTGGTGATCATAAGAGAAAACATTATCTAAACTAGATTCACATGAAAATACTGTGCTATTATAAACTTTATTATTTACTGGTAGATGAGTTAAGGTTTTATTGAACTCCGAATTATGTGTATCATTCACACTAACATTATTAAAACCATTACAGTTTATTATTTGAGTTGATGAATCTTGTGAACCTTGTGAACATATCTTAACATTCTCCTTTCTATCTGAATGTTGATGAGAGGGTTGGTTACTTGATTTCTTAATTTCTACGTCTGATTCACGAGCAGCGTACTGGTAATTACTTATTGGCTCGGCTAGCAACATTTCTAAAGAGTCACTGTCGTAATATTTAGCTGTTTTTTCAGTCATTTGAGATTCTCTATCCATGAGCTTTTTATTGACATCCATTTGAGGCGTTCGGTATAACGCGTCAACTAGTTGAGCATCATCAGTACACATGTTATCACCGTAGATGTGCTTTACTTTATTTGTATGATCTACAGCAGCACTACTTAAAATGCCTGTATCTCCGTCGTCTGATTCATAATCCGATGAATCTGTATTTTTTGGAGAATTTGGCCCACCTATAACAATATTTTCTGCAATGTCTTCAGTCTCAATAATTTCCTCATAGTCGACTTCTTCAACCCACGATTTCACTTTGTCATCATCAGCTGCGTTGACATCAGAGCAAATCTCTTCAACTAAATTGTTATTGGTTAGCGACATATTTTGTTCTTCTTGAGATATAGAATCCTTATAATTGTCATTCAGAGTGTCATCTCGAGTTTCTGTAACATTATTATCTTCTTGATCATAATGTTCTTCTTCGATAATGCAGTTGTCGTCAATGAATATACAAAATGAAATATTGTTTTCGTTACATACAGTAGATATAGAATTTCTTCTACTATTTTGAATAATATTCAATAATTGGGACTCGTCTATGTTACTACTGTTGTAACACTTTTGACGCTTTTTAGGAAACATGATATATCTTTTTTCTAAGCATTTATCTGCATCGTTATGATAAGCATTTAGGGCAGAATCAGACAGGGATCTTTTGAGGGAATATAGAGGCTTGTCACAAAAATTTTGATACAGTGTATCTAAATAATTCGGACTAACGTCAGGAGAATATATTTTACCGATTTCCTGATCGCAAAGCTCTTGTACTTCGTCATTGTTTTTTTCACCGTTATTTGCTAGTGTTTCACCATCATCCTTAACAGATAAACATGTGTCAAAAAAAAAAACACCGCACTCACTACTCGCTTTTTCCTCACTTGAAATTTGCTTACAACTTTGTTTTGGTTTTTCACCATCTTCACTTCCGTCTGTTGTTGTTTTTATGATAGGATTACTCTTTACTTCATTAAATAACACTTCTTTTTCATTATAAGTTTGAAGATTTTCACTGCTATTATCAAGTTCCCTAAATTGTATTACTTTGCTTGTCTCATGTGAGTTATTAGACAGTATACAATTTTCTACAGTCAAATCATCTAAATAGGTATTTATGTTTTCGTCACTTATATTTGTTATTGAGGTCTGATCAGTTCCATTTTGGTCTAAATAATTGTGTAAGGGCTTCGCATCATTTCCATTTATTTCATTTTTATCTTTATTGGAAATATTAGGTTCTACGTCAACTTCATAAGTCTCGTGATGTTTAAGTTCATCATCGATTGAATAAGCATCCTGCTTATACATGGCTGGTTGTAAACATATTTCAGTAGCTTTTAAATAATTATTTTCAATAGGTGTGCAGTCATAAATTAGATTTTGAAATCTTGGTGAAAAAAGCTCCTTCCAAAAACTATTTTTAAAAGCAGCTTTATGATAGTCACTGTCACTAAATTCTTGGAGACATTGTTTTTGGTTACTTGACTCCGTATCTTGTACCTTTAATACATCACATTTTTCAAATTCCTTGTGTTGTTCATTATTTAATTGAGCTTCTTCAGGCAAATCTTTAACTAACGTTTCATTATTATCTGGTATCACGAAATTTTCCTTTTTTTTACCGTTGGTGTCAAGTAAGTTATTTTCAATCAGCTGACATGTATTAGGGATTGCATGTTCCGGAAAGACATCTGTAATACTACTATTTTTTATGAACTGATTTTCTAAATGAGAAACAGTAATCGGATCAGGGACTTTAACATCATTTACCATATCAACGTTTTGAATGGAAATTACACTTTGTTTGATTTTATTTAAATCTATTTTATGTTTATTTTGAGTCATTTCAGAAAACTGCACAATAAGGGTTGTGGATTTTTCTTCACTGTTTAAATTTATTTCCGTTTCGTGCGCATCTACGCAGTCCATTTCATTGAGTACCCCATTCTGTGAATTTTGAATGGTGATTACATTTACAGATCCTATTTGAGGGACACTCATCAAAGGTTTACTCACTGGTTCTTCAGAATGGTTATTAATTGATTTGGGCTTGTGTTTCTTATTATTGACCTTATTATTGCTATCAACATTTGCAGAACTACCCTCACTACTTCTCTTGCGACGAGCTATATCAGTTCTGTTTTTAGTTCTTTTTAGCTTTGGAACATATAACATATCTTCACATTCTTGGTCAATATTTGGATATTTTTGTTTAGAAGGTTCATCAGTTGATACACTGCCACCATTAATTTCTTTGCCAACATCTGAATCTATATCACTATTTGCATTTAAGTTAATTTCATCCGTTTTGGATATTTCAAGCATTTCATTGGTAGGATTATGAGGTTTAACCATGTTTAAATCATTTTCACCTGTACTTTGTAAGTTATTAATTGCAGTGTTATCACATTCAGAAGAACATTCTACAGTGATCTTATGTTGATTCCTTTTTGATGTTACAATGATATCAGAAAAAGATGTATTGTTGAGTTGTTCATTTGTTTTTGGTTCCTCCTGTGTTTGATTATTTTTCACATCCATATTTTTGAGTTTAATTTTATCTCTGTTTTCTTTACCAAGCCTTATGTCTTCGTCTCCATTAATTGAATATCTGCCCTGTGGAGAAAGATTCATTGGCATATCCAATGCCGCTTTCTCTAGATAGCGATTAGACAAATCTTTATAAGAAGACATGCTCAGATCTCCACTTTGCATATCAATCTCATTATGGCTTGCCTCAACAACATTAAAGGCTTTGTTTAATAAGTTGACTGATTTTGGGTGCGTTACAATTTCACTAGGAGAATACTTTTCTGATTGCTCATTCATGTTAGGAGCGATTTTATTACCATCCAACTCACTCTGTCGCAGAGCTTGCGAGTTCTTAGTTTGACAAGCTAAGTTAATAGCAAACTCTTGTGCCTCTTTTTTCAAATAGCCGCCAGAGCGAGAAGTATCATTAATTTCTTCATGAATTCTTGCATTATCAGGATTTTTAATAATGACACTATCCACTCTTGTTGCTTGAGCTTTTGCTTGTGTTACATCATTATCACCCGGAATATTTCTTTTCAGTTTTCTGTATTTGCTTAATCGGGAAAAATCATTTTCAGTCTCCATCTTATTTCTGGGAGAGTAGTGACAGTTAATTTCAAATTCAGCATTTGTAACACTGTTTCTCAAATGATTACTCTCAGTACGGTCAATGTCTAATGCAGGAAGATCTTTTGGGAATGATGTAGTTATTACAGATTCAGTTTTATTGGCATTGATGAATTGTTGATTAACTTCTGGGAAATTTAATTCAATATCATTGTCTAGTCGGGGCAGTGATGCCAAACATACTCCTGAATTACTCTCTAAGTCTTGCAAACTGTAATTAGTTTTTAAATGATCAATGGGAGAGGATTCAGATATAAGTTGGCTGTTGATCATTTTACAACTAGAAGCTGTATTTATAGGAGGATATTTTATTGCTCTATGGTTTAAAATACTATCCATATTATCTTCAGCACTTTGCAATACTATTGGTGACTTTCTATTAAGTGGATTAGCAACTTTTTCAATAACTCTTTCATTTAATATATTTTGCACAGGGGCAGCAACTTGAACATTTAACATTTTGGGACTACATGGCTTTATTTCAAAGTTACAGCCAACATCTTTATGAATCACAGATTGACTTATTTTTGATTCAACATCAAGTGGTGACACAGCACGGGGTAATGAATCTTGTTTATGACCCACATGGTTTGATGGTATCTGTAACTCTCTCTGCATAGGTAATTTGGGAATGTTTATATTTGTAGATTCTATAACTTCCTCAAATTGGTTCAGTAGTTCAAGATTGTTATAGCCCTTGATATTCTCTGGCAACTTTGACACTTTTTGAATGTGTTCATATTTACTAAGCTCTTCACTAGGAACATTGACTGATCCAAGAACATAAAGTTGTTCTTGATCAATGGCATGATCAAATTGTTTAGTGAAACTTTGCATTTTAGGAGAATTGATTTTAGCATCTCTTTTAGAACTATTTTCAACGTTGTCATCATCTCCCTCACTCCATGATGAAATAAACTGTCTAATATCTTTTTTTGATTTCAACAATTGGTTATTAGAGTCTGGTTTAGACAGTGGGGATGTTCGTACAATTGGACCATATCTATAGTCATACCTCCCATAGATATCCATAGGAACTCTGTTTAGACTCTCTACACTTCTGACACTAGT
This sequence comes from Acleris laterana, assembly GCA_963966035.1. Taxonomy (NCBI): domain Eukaryota; kingdom Metazoa; phylum Arthropoda; class Insecta; order Lepidoptera; family Tortricidae; genus Acleris; species Acleris laterana. Next base: position 15,303,564 of record OZ014440.1, read on the forward strand.
TATTGATGATTGGCTAACATATCCACAGTCTTCCTGAGATGTTCCATGCGTTTGTGCAGTTTCATTACTCGCATTTGAATCAGCAGGCGAAATTGCCAGAGCGCTGGGAGAAAACTGCATTGGTAATTTAGTTAATGGATTATTCATAATGGATGGATCCATGCCCTTTAAGCGAGCATATTCATAATTTTTGAGATGGATATAAGGATGCGGGTTTACTCCATGCATATTTGATGATGGATAATTGGGCAAAATAATTTGGTTTTTAGCATGGTGGTGGTATGGTCTAGGGATGTCATTAAGATAATAGTTATCGCCTACAGGGTAAGCCTTTGTACGAGGGTTTTCATAATCTACATAAATTTTACTGTTTGGATCATAAGGTAGCTTGTTTGAAACGGCTTTATTTGTTCCATCTGATGGATAGTGGTGCAACTTATTCTGTAGAGGGTTACCTGGTACTGGTCTGTATGGGGGATGGATGACTGGGTTACGAAATGGAACACCATAATTGCCTTGTTGATTAAAGGTTCTCTGATACCCATCTAAGACAGGTTCAGATACTCTTTCACTATATTTAAGAGGTACTTGAGCATATCCCTGATAAGGATGAGACGGCATAGATTTTGGTAGCTCGTATTTATGTGCTGGAAATGGATGGGGTGGGTGGTAATGGTTTGGATAATTACCTAGATATTCATACCTGGTTTGTGGATACCTTTCCTTGATGTTAGGGTATGGCTTGAAACGCATGTTACCTTCGTGGTAATATGGGTCTGGATACAACTGCGAGGGATCTTCATGTCCGGAGGCTTGCGGTCTGGCCAATGCAGGTCGGCCACCAGTACAGTTTGCATAGTCTGGGTACTGGTAAACATCAGGAGCACCATATGGCCTTAAAGTGCGTACATTAACACTACCTGTTGGCCACCCATGGGGGACACCTCTTACCAGCAATGGATTAACATTAGACACACCATGTTCAGCATTTCTAATGTTTTTTTGATCACTACTTATAGGGTTAACATTATAAGGCACATCACAGTACTTTGCATCCAGCGGCACATTTAACTTATTATTTTTGGATGCATAGGCAGTTTCCTCATTTAATTTGACTGCATTATACCCAGGCGGCATAATTATCCGCTGCATGTTTTCTTGGAATGTTTGTCTGGGTGATATGTTTCTTGTGGGATCCTGGTACTCAGACATCTTGTGTGGGTAGTCGGGCGGGCGTCGGTAGCCGGGGTCGGGGCTGAGCCATGGCTCGACGGGCGCCTTCTTCGGGAAGGAGTCGCGCGCGGGCGGCGCGACGCGGTCGGGCCCTATGACGGCGCACGGTCGCGCGCCTTGAGCGTCCACTTTGAAAGATCCGATTTCCTGACATGACTTGCTCCTGTCATAATGGAGCGTGGCCGCTGAGTGCGCGAATTTGGCACCGCCATCGACGCTTCGTTCTGCCAGCGCAGATTCGGCCCTCAAGTCTTTAGCGTCCATGGCCGTCGCGGATTCCACACGGGATCTCACCTGCTACCATCTTTTACGTATACTTTATTGCACGTTTTTCCAATATCTTACAGTCTCAAAGCAATGAAACGACTATTCCTCCTGAAAATATAAACAAAATATCAATCAATACTATAGATAACTATATTGGCAACTGTCAAAACACTGTGCCACATACACTGTACCCAAATTTACTTCTTAAAACAGTTTTAAACACTTTTACATAGATGAAAGAGTAATTCACTTCTAGATTTACCTTAAGTTTATAAAACATCAATATTATTTCCTAGGAGACACCGATTTATTACGTTCCTACACTGGTCGCCCATTCGGAGATGTTAGTTATGTGTTGCTTGCTATGAAAAACCAAATATTTACATACTTAACAGTCCACTTAAGATGGCAACACCAAAGAGGGGTTGTTTTTTGCGAAAAATATGTAATCGAGCAATTCATTTTCTTTCTTTTTCTACATAGGTCCCTTATAAATATCAAGAATAGAATTCCTAAACACGTTCAATCAAGTTTTCACTGTTGCCAAAGAACTGGAATCTAAAGTACCTAACAGCCAATTTTTCCTAATGGCATGGTTTGAAGCTTAAAATATCATTGAGTGAGTAGGTACCATAAATTAATCTTCTAGACAGACCTACAATATCTGCACGATATTCAAGGACCTTTTACTCAAGCAATATAAGATCCTTGGCAATCAATTTGAGTATGCTTCTACATGTTATACTTATTTTTTGGTTGTCATATGTAGCTATATTTAGGTATTTGTACTTGCACATTTACACTGTTTTAAAGACTTTAATAAGTATACATTTAATTTTGTTTTTATTATTACGTTAACTATACATATTTTCACAATATTTATCACACATTTCTATCTCATCACGCGTTCGCGTTCAGCTACGAATAGGTGAACACCAGGGTTCAGCTGGAAACCAGCGCTGTGGCTCCTGCTGCAGCACATGCTGAGCTGAGTCCTATTTGACTTCACACTACAGTGCAACGATTCTATCTCTACTCTAATCTTGTTTCTTTTTTGTTTTTTACCATGTCTGTTGTGTTGTAGTGTGTTTTTTGTCAAATAAATGTTTTGAATTTGAATTTGAGTTCAGATGTGTAGAAGATACGAGAGTGTTTAAGTTTATTTATCATATTGCATTTAAACATGCGTGCTTGTGCCAAGGCGAATGAACAGTTAGCTCGCTAGTCGCTATTCATCTTGAATTTCCGCGCTCGCTACTGGGTCACTCTAAGCTTTTACATGTGTCACCGAGGCGAGCCGAGCAAATTCACGAACTTTAAGATCGCGATTTTATAGCTCGTGTGTCTGTCACTGACGCGAATCGAGTAAGTTCGCGATTTTAAAGCTCGTATGTCGATCAGCCCTTTTACAGAGACCCTATTTTAAAAATCAAAGTTCTAAGTTACATTAGCTGCATGCCTTTCACCCGATTAAGCTCAAGTGACGAGTTTTTGCACTTGAAGTTTGGAATTTATAGTGGTCCGTGATTGATAACCATCCTGGCATGGTCACGGAACCATTGAACCATGTTACGATGAGATGTCACAAATGCGGAACCATTTTCATATAGGCGGTGTCGTCGGCGACTTCAAAGGGTGCATACTATTTGAAAGAGCAAACTATACTAAATTTCATAAATAGCAGATCAACGGTACTTAAGTTATCGTCAAATAAACGTATGAATCCCACTGAATTGATTTTAAACTTTCGTCCTGGCGATAATTTCTTAATTGGCAGTATGAGTTCAGATCCTAGCTTATACATGACGTCAAAGTATACGTCAAAATATAAATAATATATTTTTTGACAGTTCGGTTCTGTCTGATTTGACAATTTTGACAAGCGGGAGAACATTGAAATCTTTTGAAAGTATACCGCATTAAAACTTAAAACAATTTAGTTACCTAATAAATCATTTCGTGATGAAATATATTTCGGTTAGTTTAATCTTGACTTTAATATTTGCTGGTTATGTAATCAATACAATTTGGACTTTAGCTGAGATATTCATTCCACCCAATTGTACTCGTGGCGAGCGATGTTTCTCTTCATATTTAACTTCAGACCCAACGCTGCACCTTGTTCTTTACACCTCAATAAAAGAACATCCTTTCGCTGATTATCAATTGGACGCATTGGTTACGAAAGTGCATACTGCGTTTAATTTTGACTATAGAAATCCGGCGTCGATGTAAGTACTTTGGCGACTATTTTGATTCTTTTATACGTTCAGTTAATTAAACATGTAATTTTTGGTGTATTCCAGACAAATAAGGCTAAAAATTCCTCCAGAAACCCGCAACAACGGGACATTATTTATGCACGCGGTAATGATCGACGACACACGTATCTCCAAGAGCTTTGCACAACTTCTTCGATATGAAGCAATGCACACCTTCCCGTTGATTACGTTCGTCGAACCTCAGGCTGCCACATTCAATTTATTAAATCAAAATGTAATATCAATTAAATTTGTAATTGGTCAGATACAAAAATTTACAACATTACTAAATGACAATTAATTTTCAGGCTGATGAGAAACCTAAAGTGCGACATGTGAAGCCTTTTTCCCACATTACAACTGTAGCACCACTGGCCATTCTTACAGACAATTTGAATCTGCCTGCTGACAAAATACCTGGGGAACTTTATTCTTACATAAGGTAAACACTGTATTTATTACTGGAATATTTAAACAAAAATAGCTATCATAATGACATATCTTTGGGGTTTGATCTTAACAAGCCTTTTGTTCTTCTCACACTAAATATTGTGTCATCATGTTGTACTGTGACTTCCTACAAAATGAACAGCTACTACACTTATCCCTACTGAGCTATCCCTACTGGTAGGGATAATTGTACATTTTGGTAGTTTTATTTCTACTATTTGCTACTCTACCAATAATTTCCAGTTGATGAAGCTCCTATTTCTGAGTATTTTGGCCCTTCGGGCCTGCTGAAGAACTAACGTAACCGAAACTAACCTGATATTTATAATACAAATTTTGGTTACTTAGTAATAGAATAGCGAAAAGTGGAAATGGACAGTGCACCTATCCTTACCGGTAGAAATAAATCTACAAAAACATAAAGATCGCGCGGTAGGGATGAGTGTACCAGGTCAAAAGGAATGGTGTTGTTTTCTTGTAAAAAACTATTGTAGCTTTCATACATTATTAATTAAATTAAGAAAACTTCTTTTTTTCCAAAATTATAAAACAAAAATAATATTTGAATTTTAAATATTAAGATTGTCTAAAAGCTAAGACTTTGGTTAATTCATAATTAGTTGCACATTCATACTCACATAGTCTTTATACTTAGCTGTTATTGGATTCAAATAAGTTACTTTGCACACATTTTCGTCTCTAATGAAGTTAAAATAAGAAATTAACAATAATAGTGTAATATAACAAGAATTAGAATATTTGCACAAATATTTTTCAGTATTATCTACAGTAAAGGTAATGTGTGCGAGTTTGACCATTATTATTCTAGTGTAAAAATAAACCATGATAAGTTTTGTGTACAAGTTAGTTTTATTAAAGTTGTTTTTTGTTTTTTATTTTAGACTACGTGATCGCAAGTTTCTGCCAATAATCCAACATAATGTGCTAAAGTCACGGATGTCAAATCTTCAGCTCTTAAGCAGAAGCGCCTCAGAAGTGAACATCACGGTTGACGTGTCACCAGCGTCCTATGGCTCTTTCCGACTGGCACTGCATGTACGCTTGGCTTTAGAACAACTACATGGACTTGGATTTAGCGACAAAGATGTTGATGATGTTAAAGGGATATTTGCTGACACAAACTTGTATCTGCTTTCAGCAACAATTCTGATAGCTAGTTGTCATGTAAGTAAATATAATTATGTACTAATAAGCGACATATTTCTTATACACAATAAAGTGGTTTCTTGAAGGTAATAAAACAAAGTTACTTTGATTGGTAGCCAAAATTTAAAAAGAGTCATTTTGTAAGCAAGTTTATGGGAAAAACACAAGTGTTACTAATTATATGGCCACCTGTAAAAATGTACCTATTTGCTCATTTAATGTTAGTACTAGCTTCTAGGCGTAGTAAATTAAGATTTGTGATAAAACCACAAAAAAACGTTTTAACTGCGCAGTTGCTGCGAACATGCAATGTTTATTTCTGTTGACTAATAAGAAAGAAAAGATTATCGAGTTACTCAAAAAAAAGGTTTAAAAACTACTACGAAAGATATGGCTCCTACATTTGTACATGGTCTTGACATGACTCCTAATGAGTGCTTAAGTACAAATGGTTTCTGTTATATATTAATCCTTCTTTATTAAAGCTGCTTAGAGTATGCAGTAATAGGACATAATCAAGAAGAGAATAATAGGGATAATCAAGGAGATACATAAGGTCTTCCGGTTAACTATAAAAACTTGACATAATACATGCTTACTAAAATGTCACAGGGATGTACAGAAGCTAACTGTAAAATGTCTTAATTTAAGTCTTAGAGATGTATAAAGTCCCCAAAGGTCAAAGCATATGAAGTTAGATTAGAGAAAATGTAAAAGACTTCACTGTCAGAAAATAAATATGATTATTGATTATGGGCATGTAAATCTCTCCAAATGTCAAATCACATTGACTCTGAATACTAAACTACATCATTGAGTCACTTAAATGGGGGCTATCAACTTATAAGTGTGTCAGTATTCAGTCTACAAGGCGCCCCGAGACGATGTGCTTCACCGCACGTGCATGACAAATCGCCGCGGCGTTGCGTTGCGAGTCGTGAAGACACGCTATAAGAATAAAAGTTACCTACCCGTTACCACGACACATATTATTATGTTAATTTAGACGCGCTCTCATGTTCATTAGAAACAGGTGTGGCGCGTATATTTCAATTTTTGGAGAGGATCAGCTAACAGCGGCGCGACAAGCCGACTAGCACTAACGCTTTTAAAAACGCCTTTCGCAAACTATTGTAGTTCTACTGCCACGCTACAGAGTTGACTAATCTTAAATCTCTTTGTCCTGGGGGCCTGTGGCAGTTTTTCTTTTTACGGAACAAATACAAGTGGTCTATTTCCAAAGTATGCTCTTAGCTTGTGTTATTGGTTCTCGACAACGATGTATTTAACCTATCACAAAGTCGAATTTTTAAACCTAACTGATTATCTTGGCAATAAATTGCTGTTTAAAGTGAATAGGTGTCTATGAAAGCTATAAGTTGGCTTAGCTGTATAATAATCCTGAAAAGTTAAACGGATTGGGAAAAAAAAAATGCATTTCTAATTTCTAACCCCAAATGAAACAGTTGGGAACGAATATTCGACCTTTTGATAGGGAGTCTAAATAAATGCATACGTAAATGGGTGGATCAACTTTTTGTTGTTGTTATTCTGTCCCGTAACCCAGGAGACAACAGTGTTAGAGTTTCTTAGAAAAAATGCTATAATATATACTTCTAGCACATTCAGGAGAAAGCCCATAAAAGAATGGGTTTGGAATTGCCAATAAAACTGATTTTTAGTGGACTTATATTCTTTGAAATCACAGTTTTAAAGAGTGACTCAGGAGACGTAACCATGGCAACGAGCTACAAAGAAAAGTTGATTGACCCAAATACATAGAAAATATTCAACATTCAGAATGAACTCGCCCTAACCGAGCGTCACTACGAAGAAGACTGCGCGCGTCGTAAAAAAATAACTATTAAATTGTTTATTCAACCTGTGCAATTGTTTTTTTGCAGTTGCTGTTCGATTTCCTGGCGTTCAAGAATGACGTGTCGTTCTGGCGGCGCAAGCGTTCGCTAGCGGGGCTGTCGACGCGCACGGTGCTGTGGCGCGCCTTCTCGCAGCTCGTCGTGTTCTGCTACCTCGTGGACGAGCGCACCTCGCTGCTGGTGCTGGGGCCCGCCGGCGTCAGCGCCGTCATCGAGGTACTGCTCGCTGCAGACACAGTCGTATTCCGATAAGTGTGTCAAAATGAAAGCCTTCATTTTGTTAGTAGGTACTTTTACATGTCTGAGTCTTCTAGCGCTTGCAAAAAGAGATCATTGCTAAGAACAAACGCAATAAACAAAATGGTCAGTCTTTCTTTATTCATAAATTTTTAAGATGGTAGGTGTCACTTAAATTACCTATAAATTAATGAAACGAGAACTCATGACTGGGTTTGACGGCTATAGGTAACTAATGAAATCTTATTTATTTCTTTACGATCTTTAAGGCTTTGATCAATCTTGATCACGGCAGCCCCGTTAGACAATGCTATAAAAGAAAAATACAAGTAGATAAGATTCAGACAAAAAAGAATAGGGTGGCAGCAGGACTTGTTCAAAAATCTATAAACCAATTTTGCAACATCTGTCTCTAGTTCTGCCAAAATGGACTGAAACAATCCGATGTTCAATATATTCAAATTGAGTTGAACAAGTAATCCTTCCCTCTTGGTTTAATGAAATCTTGGTTCGAAGAAAATCCAACGATATTGCGCAGGTGGATTTCGGCCTAGATAGTTAAGCATCGACGACTTTGTACCTGCTGGCTAGCTGACACCGCGAAAGTATGATAATTGACCTTTTAAGTTACTCATTCATACATTCGTCCGGATCGCTACCACCATCTTATCCATTAACCTACCGCCAAACAGCAGTGTTCGCATTGTTGTGTTCCTGTTTGGGGATAAGACAGCCGGTGAAATGACTAGCATAGAGGCATACCATCTTAGTCCTCAGGGTTGGCAACGCATTTGCAGTCTTAGGATTGCTTTGCAGTCTTGTGAATGCGAATGTCTATGGGTCACAGTTTCCACTTACCATCAGGTGGCTTGTGTGCTCGTTTGTCTTCTCTATGCCATAAAAAAAAAACTAAATTTATCATGTATGTTAACCTGTAAGGTGTTTGTAAATATGGGCCTCGTTTCCTGAAGTAAACATCTACCGATCTGACCGTTAGTCAGCCATTCTCGTAACTGTTCCAGCTGTGGAAAGTGACCAAGATCCTGCACATCCGCGTGTCGTTCTCGGGCTGGAGGCCGCGCGTGTGGCGCGACGGCAGCGCGGACGCGGGCGAGCGCAGCACGGCGCGCGCCGACGCCGAGGCCATGCGCTACCTGTCCATGCTGCTCTACCCGCTCTGCGTGGCCGGCGCCGTCTACTCGCTGCTCTACGAGCCGCACAAGAGGTAGGCTCTCTGGTGCTCCCGGCTGACCGAGCGACCGAGATCCTGCACGTGACACCATCCACCGTTCACCATCTTATCCTTCAGATAACCTACCGCCAAGCAGCACTGAATTTTTGCATCCTGTAGGTTTATTGCCTGATGCACTCGCCATCGCAATCGTTTTCATTTTGACAGTCCGAAGGCGAGTCTGCATACAAAATGGAAACGATTGTTCCACTTTGACGTCGATTACGATTGCGAGTGCGTTAGATGATAGGCCAACTTAGGGCTGTATTAATATCATCTTAGCTGAGAGGCCCGTCACAAGATACTTCAAAGTAAACGTCAAACCATAGAACACTGCCACTTTTGACACATTTCGAGACGAGCGTTTGAGTTGAGATTAGTTTATTAATACGGCCCTTAGTCTTGGCAATGCATTTGCAGTTATAGGCTTATGATCTTGAGAGTATTGAAATTGTAAATGTCTATCGGTCTCAGATGGTTGTCTATCTGAACTGCGAAAAATGGTGGACCAATTTTGGGATTGACTTTTTTTTTACGTTTGCCCGGAAGATCACTTCGAATATTTTTATTTAGTGATTACTTGTTTTAATTTTTGTTCCCTTTGACAAATGATCCACCTGACCTGAAACGGTTTATTAGCCTACCGAATGATTTCCCAGCTGGTACTCGTGGGCGCTACACAGCATTGTGAACGGCGTGTACGCGTTCGGCTTCCTGTTCATGCTGCCGCAGCTGTTCGTGAACTACCGGCTGCGCTCGGTGGCGGCGCTGCCGTGGCGCGCGTTCATGTACAAGGCCTTCAACACGTTCATCGACGACGTGTTCGCGTTCATCATCACCATGCCCACGGCGCACCGCGTCGCCTGCTTCCGCGACGACCTCGTGTTCCTGGTTTACCTCTACCAGAGATGGTGAGCAACAGCCTTATTACAATATAGGATAATATCAGCCAAAAGAGGTCGTTAAGCTGGGTACTTACTAGCGAGCTATAACTGGAACCGTGGCGGTTACAGTAACGATCTAGTAGAGCACAGGCTCGCGAGCCACGTACACAATATAATGTTAAAGTTACAGATACGGCTCGTTAGTGAGTACTTGGCTTTAAAGTGAAAAAGTTCTTTCTATTCTACGGTAACTGTTTTTTAAAATATAGGGACAGCTTAAAATAGAAAGCGGGGGAAAAGTAGAGGCATTGGGACAAAGCCGATTCGTTATAAATAAATCATAGTGCAGCATTTTAATAGCGTTCGATTGGCGATCGCTATCACACTTGCAATTGCAACAGACTGACAGTATATTTGTCACCCGTTTTTCATAGAAAAACAAAGATTGCCGATCGCTATTAAAAATATATATTTTTTCATACTGCCCCAGGCTCAGGATCTATGATTATTCCTGGGCAAACTTCACAACGAATGAATGACAATGAATTGTTTAACCCTTCGGCTGTGCAACAGTTGGCAATTAGACTTTTCTTTTTGGTTTTAACTGTGTTTCAGGACCAATTATATTATTGAGTTGACTTATACTTGACGAATGTGTTCAAAGAAATAGGATTGATACGAAATCTCACAAAAATTGCCCTTGAATTTGTAATGTGACAAATTGTATTGTACAAATACTGAACACTCAATATTTTCCTAGGTTGTATCCAGTGGACAAGTCGCGCACGGACACAGCAGCTAGCATGGACGAAAATCCCGAAGAGCTGGAGCCTATCAAAAAGAAAAAAGAATAATGTATAGTGAAAAGGTCCTAGTTTAAAGTGCATCGAGGCTGTCTATGGTGCTAGACGGGTGGCTAGACTTCTGTCTGATACTAATATTATGCATATGCACCACTTAGTCACTAGGGGCAGTGGCGGCGGGAGGCGTTGGCAAGTCCGGGACTATATCCTCGCGGGCCTCGCAAAAAAACAACTAGAATGTTTAAAAGTAAATGAGGTTTCGCAAATAAAGACTAGGGTATTTGGCATTTGCGAAGATGGAATAGCATAGTTTATGATTCATATTTTTTCACGTATAAAACTATTACATCATAATTTTTCTATGCATAATAAATAATTGTTAGCGTAATTATTACAGGGTAGGTATTAATTTATTTCTTGAAGAATGTTACTCTGCGCAGATTATGATGTTTGAGGAGTAAGAGAATCATCATGACGAATTATTAATTAATAATTAATTTGTGTACTACTTACATTAATGTTATATGACTCTGCACTAGTATAATTGCAATAGTATCATGCATACCAAAATATTTTTAAATGCAATTTGTGGTGCACCCGGAAGTTGTGTTAGTTCTCCACGATGGTATCCAATCACTAGCTAAAACACATTTCACAATCTGATTCATTACACCTACATATTATTTAAAACTGTAAATATTCCAGGATTCATTTCAAGACCATCTTTAGAACCCTATGTATAGGTTAGGGTAGGTTAGTTGTATAAAAGCGTTTTGTAAAATATGTTTGTGAAATGAATCAGTTTGTAAAACGTTTTTTAGCAAATGATGGTAAACCCTCCTCGACACTTTGTGATATGTGCAAATTCGTTTTGTTTTCCAAGATGGCGTTCTGTGTACTTCAGTGCAACTCGATTGTTTATTGTGCTAAGTACCTAGTCGAATGTCCAGTGATTTTGCGCTCCTGCAATTAAAGGAGGTTAGGAAAATGTTATGCCTAAACCAGTGACTGAGTGGTCGGTATGTTGTTATTACTAAACGGCTAAATTGTATTGAAGTTAATTGTAGGATATTTTAAACGGTAAATTATGACACGGAAGACTAATTTAATATAACTACAACTGTTTCTTGTCGTAGGTAAAATAATTTATCCCTTTGTTCATTGTTGACTAGTGAATAATAATGTTGCTCAACGTATTTCTGATGTACATTTGGTATTTTTGAACTTGGCAACATGCTTTCCATGGAGTTATTTTTTTATGCTCAGGGCTGACCAATGCACCTAAGTTTTCGCAACAAGTTTTTTTCACAAAAATGGATTAATCTCAAAAACTCCACCGGTTCGAGCCTACTTTATACGACATTTTTCACTCCAAATTAACTCTGGAACACGCTGTTAAAATCCTTCGGGTACGTCCCAGGCACGGTGTATAATGCTGTCTCAGTAAAATATAAATTACAAAATAGTTTTTTATATGCATTTTAAATACAAGGCGATAGGCGCATGGTTGGACAAAAGTAATGGGGAATAAATGGTGCCATTGTACTACTAGAAGATAAGTATTCAAAGAATTTGAATTGCTTGACCTCTTAATTTTTTTTAAACTATGCTTTAGTTTAGTTTTATTTACGTATTGATAAAACTTCTGTGGCCTGAGCTTTTTTTGAGTAATTATTTGCACCAGGGCCCTATCCCACAAAAGTTTACAAGTGTACAATTCCACAAAATTCTTAAATTGTAGATAAAAAATCGTATCACCAAAATTACAAATATATCAGAGTTACAAGTTGACAATCTACAAATTATTAGCGTTTATAACAGCGTAACACAAAACGCAGTGGGTATGTCTCGAAAATTTACATAATTGTACGGTTTGTAGATCAGTATTTGTACAAATTTGTCAGCTGCCAATCGTCTAAAGAGTTTTAAGTATCTCTTTTATGTCCCGTTTTGATTGACATATATATGTCATTTGTCTTCTCCGTCAAATGTCGTGCCTTTTTTCAAGGGATTTAGCATTGTTGTCGCAACTATAATTAATTATAAATACAATGGATTTGCAATCTAAAATAAAAATAAAAATAAAATAAATAAAATTGTCACACGTATGTTTATTCTTTTTAAGTATGAATTAATTAAAGTGTTCAATTACAGAAAGCAGGACATCAATTGCTTCGATATCATTATCTTCGCTGCCATAGCCATTTTCATCTTCATTATTGTCTTGGGTATCCACCTCCTCCATCACCGGAGTATAATGATTGTTTAAGCCCAAACGTTTTTCTATGTTGTGCAATATTACACAACTTAAAATAACCATACTTGCCTTCCTAGGTTGTAGTCTTAAATGGTTAAGACAAGGAAACTTCTCCTTTAATATGCCAAGTGCATTTTCGACCATCCGACGCATAGATTTTTAAGATCTTTTAGATCTTAAAAATCTTTCCAATGCGACGTTTCTGGGTACCCTCACTGGTATATTCGGGGTTAGCAACCATTTTTTTAAGCTATAACCGCTATCTCCTAAAATTATAGCATTAGGGAAGGGCCTCCATCCCCCATCCCATTGCTGCGATAATGATGAGCACCTTAAAACCCGGGAGTCGTGTACAGAACCGGGCCATCGGGCACTCACATAATAAAATTCTAAATTGGAGTCACACACCACCATCATATTAATTGAATGATTTCCGTGTCTATCAACATAGGCAGGTTCATTTTGATATGGGGCATCAATAGGTATCAACGATCCGTCAATAATACCCGCGACCCTTGGAAAATTAACACGCGATGCTGCAATAAAGTCTTGTGGAATTGAGTGTGCATTTGACGGCCATCTTACTTCACTTCCAAGCAATTTTTCCACTATCAGCGTGCATACAGTTCGAACAGAGCGACATAATGTCATTTTAGACATACCATGTGCGTCGCCCGTTACATGATATTGAGAGCCTGAACCCAACCATCGTAAAACGGCTAGCAGCTGTTGTTCTGGGTCGAGAGCTCGGCTTCTTCTCGTAGCATGTTTGAGATTTGCTCCAATAGTTTCAAGTAAAAATTGTACTGTAGATTTACTCACTCTAAATCTTTGTATGAACGTGAAATCCGTTACATAATAAGTAAGATTTATGCGTTCTTTGTATGCCCTAGGCTGTCTAATCACCAATTCTTCGTCACTACTACTGTTGCTCGAACTGAACATTTTCAGAGAATAAAACCAATGACTGAGAATGAATTAAAATGTACATATGTAAATTCCCGTTGACATACGTTTTGAAAAATGGCAACTTGTAGCTACAATTATACAAATTTGTTCTTATTTTAATACAATTAAATGTACCACGATTCTTAATGTTACAATTGTCCCTTAAAAATTTGTAGGTTTTTCTGGAAAACCACTTCTCCTATGTAATTTTCATGATACGTTAATTGTGGGATCGGCACTACAATTTACAAATTTGTAAAAAAAACTCTATTCATTTTGACGTATGAATTTTTTTGTGATACGCTGGATTTGTAGAATTGCGGAATTGTAATAGAATTTTACATATTTGTGAAAAAAATATGCTACAATTATGTCGCTTAAATATTTTGTGGTACGGAAGCTTGTAATATTTACAGAGTTGTAACTTGTCACTTGTAAATTGTAATTGTTAACTTTTGTGGGATAGGGCCCAGATATCAACTCTCACAGAACCAATCAACAGTGAAGGTACAAATTGAAAAAAGGCGGGTTTTATTCATGTTTCTCTTTAATTATTTGATTTTAAAAATTAAATTCTTAATTTTTTTTGAATAAGCAAAAAGTTTTTTTTATACCTGGTTTTCAGGAGTCTTCGAAAAAGCCCAGGCCACAGTAAAGTTACAAATGTTATAAATGTTATAATATAAAAAGACGTAGGTAAATCAAAACTAAATGCCCAACAAAGCATCGCTTTAAAAAAAGCTAATAGAGGTCAAGCACTTCAAGCTCTTTGAAAACTTCTCTGATTAATGCTTATTTTATTTTATTAATTATTTGCCACAGATATCAACTCTCACAAAACAAATCAAGACTTAAAAGATGTTAAAAAAAGACGGCTTTATTCGTGTTTTTTTTTAATTATTTGATTTTAAATAATTCATTCTGGCATTTCTTTGAATAAGCATTTTTTTTTTATTCTTGGTACATGAGACCACTTATTGGCCATTTTTTTGTTCAACCATGCGCCTGACGCCCTGTATAGACATAGCAGTATTTAATTTAAATCATACAATATCATGCTCCTCGAATATTTAAAATACAAATGGCAATAATGCACTTATTCCACCCATATATTATAATAACCTTTTGACTTGACTGAAAGATCATGATCATTAGTAATGATTCATTACTGTTTATATTTACTCGTAAGATTGTTCAAAAGTTGCATTGTACGAAACTAAAAATACACAACTGACAGGTATTTGAAATACAAATTACAAAAATTAATTGGTAAGTATTTTAAATATAAATTAATACAAAATACAATCATTGTATTTTAAATAAGTATTTCAATAACAATTGGTTCAAATACTGCCCAGCCCTTTCTATGTGGATAGTTTTATATATCACCGTCAATGTTTTCCTAATAAGTGTATATGTACTACTTTTATGACAAGTTTTTTACACAAACGCATTTATTTCAGGTCATCCCGTCCCGTTGTTTAGCACATTGAAAGGATATGATGTGAGCACAAATGTCCTTAGTTGTATAAATATTTTTTATACCAGCGTTTTTCGGAAATAAAGTTTTTGAGAGACTTACGAGAAAAGGGTTTGGTTTAGTAAAAGTCATACATTTTCAAGGTGAGCGGCCATTCGTGAAAGTGGTAAATTATGATAGAAGTATTCAAAATAAACATATTTTAGTTATGTTATGTAAAAACTCTTAGGCGCATCAGAGCCGAGATATTTAAATAATCATACCTGGGCGTACTTTACCAAAAACTCAATAATTAAATGTTTAATATCTCCGCTCCGATATTATTGAACGCCATAAATTATATATATCTATGTGTATTTAGAGGTCCTCTAAATAACTAGGTAAAAATCATGTGTGGCCGCTAAAAAAATAGTAAATTTTCTTCATACAAACTTACCCAATGCCCTTTGTTGACCTGCACCAGTGGAGTCACAGTCGAGATTTTAATGAAAAATGTATGTTATCGTATTTTACAGATCGATACAAAAATAAACAGAGTTTCAGTTAAGGGTGAGGACCAAAAACGCATGCGACGAAAATAAATCACAGAATTGTAAGGAAACTTCGTCGTACAACAGAGCTTTTTCGCTTTCGTTGTTTGTATGGTTAATTACGTTTAACTGTCCAACTAGTTGGTGTTGAGTTGTTGACCCTCAATCACTTAAAAAATAAAAAAATTACAGTTTAAAACTAGGAAAAACAAAGTTTATTAACCGCATAACAAAAAACTTATTATAATATACTTAAAGATAGCATCAACAAACAAAACATGCAAACACTTAAAAGGCTATCAGGTTCTTGAAGTAATCATTAAAGCTACCTTTCTTTCTTGGAAATCACGAATTTATTTGTACCTAAATATTAAAGATTGTAATGAATTAATTGTGTTCAGTCGTTTTACATTTTAAAGCTACTTTATGTTTATTGCGAGTTGTTGGCCAATATAGATACTTATTTATCATTAATATATTATACCTGTTACGAAACCATTGATCTCTAATAAATAAGTAGATGCATATACAGCAAAAAAACCGGTGCATAATAAGATTATAATTTAATTTAATTTATTTATTGATACTAAATGCATACATACATACATACATACATACCTTCACGCCTGCCTGTTATCCCAGAGCGGGATAGACAGAGCTACAGAATTACCTTCAACTTTAAAAACTTGAGGCCAAGATGTTTACCAGCGTATTAGTGACAGGTTGCAAGCCCATCGCCTAACACTACTAACTAATACTACACGCCTATATTCCCAGAGTCGCCTCTTACGACATCAACGGAAAAGCATGGAGTGGCACTATTCTAACCCGGAAACCACACGGGGTAAGGCATCGATAATGGTTGCTCCCTAATTTTCTCCCTCCCTCTTAAGGTCTCCCGAGTTTCAACCTTGGAAGCCCTCCTACCTCATGTATTTACTACAAATATTTTTTGATGGGAACGTCAACGAGCATTAGGTAAGGCCTTATTGCAATAACCTTAAGGTTCAACTTTGTGTGTTTGTTTACTAACGGACATTTATTACCATTGCATGCCCTTTGTTATACTCAGAAAAATCTGTGACCCGATTGATTTTCGTTTTTTTTTCAATCTTTGTTTATAGGGCCTTTGGTATTACAAATTCCCTAATATACCTTACCAACTTTGTTTATTATTTTAGTTTTGTTATATCCTTTACATATGCGTTTTTATGAAACTCATCCCTGGAAAGTTTCCGTCAGTGAACTCTGTATTGGCAAATCTCGGAACGCCATAGATTAAAAATCGATGGATGCGAGTAGCGCAAAACTTACCCTACTACTGGACGTCCTCGGGGCAGTGTACAGTCAGGGACATTCGCGGTCCTCCACTTAAGACATTTTTGCCTTTTTCGTCGTGGCTATCAATCCTGAAGCATTCAGGTCGTTACGCGTTGAACGTGCAAACGAATATCGACCTAGAGGCGGAGGACTGGGAATGTCCCTGGCTGTACATATTTCGGCTTATATATGACGATGATAGAGAAACATCAAACCTACCAGTATTTGGATGTTTGGTGACAAGTAATTTTATCTTATGTAACCAATTTATTGAGATCAATGGTAAACGTCGATGTTTTGACACTAGGGAATGCAATCCCGCATGAGAATTTAATCTCGGTATGGGGCGGGACTGACAGTTCTTAGTCCCGCGGGATCCCGGTATTTGCGGGATCCGCAAGGTAGTGTAATATTAGGTACCTAATTGGTACTAAGATTCAAAGTTTTTTTAATTAAATGACACATCATTTTATCAAATTGGTTCAGCGTTACGGGCGGTGGCGGGCGCGGGTCATTATACGTTGGATCTTTAATATTCTTAATTGTTTTTTTTTAATTCTTATTATTATGGATTTGTATAATTTCTTCGCGTGATATATGCCTCAGCGAAAAGGGGTTGCCTGCCTCGTTTTTACCACGCCTTATGCCAAGACTCGGCCCGCTGACCACCTCGTCAGGCAATCCCTTGCTTTCCGGGGCTAGGCAATAATGTACTAACCAGTTAGCGCGTGCCCACGCAATGTGTAACACGTATGAACTACGTCATTCCTAAATCCCGCAAATCCCCCGGGATCTCGCACAACATACGAACAAGATTAGTCCCGTATTGCATTCCCTAATTGAAACACTAGTTCTAGAATTTGTAATGTGTAAGAGGAAGCTAGACATTTTTATATTCACTGATGCAATGTATAGATATAATATTAGTAAATTATTCGTAGTGTAGTCATTTGGTTAATGGTTGAAAAGTACTGCGTCGCCGCTGTAGACTGTATTTGATATAATTACACTTAAGACTGGGTATAATTCCAAGATCTGTGCTTGTAGGCAGTGGAATTAATTTATTGACACTTGTAATTTTAATTGTTTTTTTTTTTTAAATTGTCGATGATAATTGTAGATCACGTTATGTTACTCTTTCATAATATTTCTGATCTTATAATTTTGTATCATTAACTATCCTAAGGGGCTATGTGATTTTATAATTTAAGACGAGGGATATATTTGTTTCTATACAAAACTAGAATGTTTACTTATATAATATAAAAAAATACGACCACCGCTAAACCAGATTGAAATATAGCTTAATCACTATGAGAATGTTTTTTTGTGTATACGCACGTAAGCTTGAGATGCAATAGAGATATGAAAATTAAACTGACACGCAATTTTATACAAGTACGGAGACGTGTCGGTACGCGTGTTTTTGTTGTGTTGGCTATACTCGTAGTTACACCACTACCACACCACACACTGCGTTTACGAAGAAAAACGACACAGAAAATACGCTACTTTACTTAAAGTAACGTATTATTTGCACGTGATCCTACCAAAAATATAATAATATTTTGTACGTAGATCAATATAAGGTGCTAACAAATTAGTCACGGATATTTTTACAGCTGATAGTACTCGGTTCTCGGAGTACATTTAAGTATGAAACATCATAGGTTTTCTTATGTTTTTATGGAGAAAACTAGGAAACAAATTTGCTACGTTAAAACACCCTGTTAATAAGATAATTAAATGAGACCTCATTAGACATTCAAGAACCTTTTTATACTATCATCCAAGTGACCTCTTAAAGTTGATAAATAAAATACTTGACATTTACGAAAAACCACTTTTGACAAACAGTGTTAAACATCTTAACAGGTACATAATAGGGGTGATTATTTTAAAGATTAATTATAATTTATATTTTTTGTTCGGTAAATTAAAACAATAAAATGATATACGAAGGTTCCTTGATTACAGTTAAAAGTTAATTGTTTTAATGTAATGTATTATCTCTTAAAATATCCGCGACTAATTTGTTAGCACCTTATATATACAAACTTCTTACCTTAAGCCATCTTAACCTTTTCAAGACCACTGGTTCAACGGTATCGACGGATATTTCCATCATGGTTGCCGGCGCAAAATAGACCTGGGTATCTATGAGGTATGGTTGACATTCGCTCTGGTTTACCCCAGGAAAGTTACTATTTCTTTCCATGGCGAAACAACAATATATATCAGTACTTTTACTATGTCGATAATTAGATTGGCAAATTGATAACTATGTACTCCATTAATTCAATTAAGTACATCTATGGCCACGTCAGTAAAAAACTGAACTTGTTTGAATTATTTAAAAAATAAACAAGAATGCTATAATGTATTATTTACTTTAAAGATATGTCGCCTCTTACTACTTCACGGGAAGACATGAAGTGGTAATATTCTAAGCCGGCAACCACGCGGCCAAACTTAGTTCAGTTTTAGAATCCTATTTTTTTATACACCTCTTTATTAACTGAATCCAACAATATCGGATTATTTCCAAAAAAAACGTAAGTGGCCTGGGGTTAAAAAGGTTAAAAGGTAATTGCAATATTGTAAATTACTTACTGGTTGAATTTTAAATAAATTGTCATGTATTTATGTATATTAAACAGATATCGAAAACAAGTCTTTTACTATAAACCACTGAACGAATGAAATGATAAGTAAATACGGCTCTATAAGATAATGTACTCTTTGGTGGTATATGTAATTACATAGCTTCATACGCCAAATCATTCACAGGGAGCCACAGATACTAACTAATTACTTACTGCAGTAATCGTTTATCATACTACATAACAACATTAAATCTGTGCGCAGCGTCGCGCCGGCCAGTCGTTCACCAAATATTGCGCGTCCTATAAACGCGCGGTTGTATCGGTCCGTTTGTAAACCGATAAAACATACAGTAATAAGTTAGTGTTGTGAGTTGTAATTATTCGTCAGACATGGATTTTTTTGACCTCCTTCTGCCGGCCGGTTTGACCACAACGGCCTTGGTCACTTATTTGATATTCTTTAGGAAATCTCAAACAAGAAAAGGAGCGTACCGATCGCCAGGTGAGTTTTGTTTTGATGTTTACTAATAGGTTATTGTTGCTATTTTTCACTTGGTTACGTACCTGTGCGTCCTGGAGAGGTAGGTATTTACTAAAGATTATAAAGAAGAGCTACAGTAGAAATAAGCAGGTTTAATTAAACATTGGAAATATTGACACGGCGTTGTTATCAAACTGATTAAGCGTCTTCAACTCTAATCTATGTTTGTAGCTATGCAAGGCTTATCATAATTATTTGCGTAGGTAATACGGATTGGTTTACGAAATAACTTTTAAAAAGTCATTTCGTGGGTAGATACATTGTATACAAAAAATATATGAACGGACTTGCAAACTTACTTAAAACTACACTAATCTAACGGATATTATTTAATTAAACAAGGCTCAATTGACATTTTTGCAGGATGGAACTATCCTTTAAAATATATCGTTGCGCGATGGGCGGTGCGCCGCTGGAAGTCGCAGAAGTCAGAATGCCAATCAGATGAGCATCCCCGCCAGTTAAATTCTCCCGAGGGCCTCGACAGCATCAGCTTCAAGGCATCAGCACCAGAAGGACCTACCATTCTACTAGGAATGCGCAAGTTGTTCGGCAGAAGACCACTAGCAGAAGTGACTCTCCACGTGAAGCTATTGGACGGGAGCACTTACAAACTATTACGTATGTTGACCTTGATGCTGTTAGATGTACCGATTCCCCGCCGGCCTTGATGACCGTAAACGTTTCATGATATAAACGTATAGTTATGATGTTATAGAAGGCATTGCCCTTAGCTGCAATGTAACGAAATCGGTGTTTGTTTGATCATTTTTACAACAAGCATTTTTTCATAATCGTTAATTTGCTTCATGTAGCTATTTTTTATATATCGTTTTTAAATGTTCGATGATTACTATTCGCATTTTTTCATAGTACCGAACTTTCACAATATTATAGTAGGTACATAGTTACATCGTATCGATTGTGAAACTGCTAATCCTAGGTTAGGTTAGGGTCATTTTTATAAAGAGCTCCGTCGACTCTATTAAATTAGATTTTTGGTATGACAAATATTGTGAGTGATAAAATAATTGACTGGCAATTTTAGCGATTAAAATAAATGCCAACATTAAAAAACGCGATATGAAAAAAAGCGAAATAAAAAATCGAAAAGCGAAATAAAAAATCATATTGTGAAAATGATCTAATAAATCGAAATCGGTCAGTGTCTTTGGAATTACCATAAAATTTATATTAATAGCAAACCCGCATGCAATTTCGTCCGCGTAGAACTCGTCTATCGTTTTTCCCTCGGGAACTAGTAAAGTTCCCACGATAAAAAGTATCCTTTGTTTTAATCCAGTACATGTACCTACTTACAGGTCGATTCACAGGACCGGGCACGAATGGATTGAATGACGGAACGAAAGTATGCAAATGTGTAAATTAATAACAGGATTTCGGTTTAAAATTATTTATGAGTTATAGGCCCCTTTTACCATAAACTAACACCAGAAATAAAATATTAATATATCCGGAATGCAATAATAATAATTCATATTTTACCCGGTTATAACCACTCTATAATTATTTATGTCCTTTTGCGAATTTTAGGTAAATTAGCTTTGCCTATTCTGATCACTGCATACTCGTATAAGACAACATTACGTGCGCGCGCGACGGGTCAAGGTATGATTGCCAGAGTTCACGGTGTAATCTTCGCGTCACCTTTACTCCAAAATTAAGATTAATAATGCTTAACGCCGTGGATATTGTTGGTTACCAACTTCGGGTTACAATTTGTCATTAGCTGCATACAAAATGAGAGAATTTTAACCTACAGCAAACAAATAAAAAGCTGTTGGTTTAATTGGACAAGATCATTATTAATATCGATAGGATGGCAAATATTGTTACTTCAAACGTCGATGTTAGGTTTGAGGTATAGGCTCGATTACCGACCTACGTATACTCATATACAGGTGTAATCGTTAAGTGTGGCCAGACGATTATTCCGTAAATATAACAGATATCAGAAAACTTTAAACTGATATTGAAAGAACGGTACCCAAACCCAACCCAAGAGTAAAATCACATTAATAACTTTAAAAAAATAAAAGTAGTAATATTATAAAATATACGATGTTCCTTGAGGCTGTAATTCTCTACCGTAAGAGATAAAACTGTTTATTATTCATAATTTACACCAATAAACCTGTAATAAATATAACAATTCATTAATGTTAATGATAATGGTGAAATGACTAGGCCTTTTAAACTAAAGCCTCTCAAGTCTCTCATCGAACGGCGTACTAAATGTATGGGAGGGTTTAAAGTTAATAAATGGGATATTTCTGGTTCTATTAAAAAAAGTTATTGATGTGATTTTTTTATTATATATTATAGAAAATTACTTAGACGTCAGATTTATTGAACGGGTTGGATGTCTGTCGGGGATCTTACCATGTGATAGTGATAATACCTACACGCAGGCGATAATGTACCTACACCTGCGTGATATTAATATCATATCTATGTTATCCAATTATCCATCGTATATTATTTAATGCATTAATGCATATTGTTAATATAATAAATACAAACTTAATGACGCCACGTTTTTTTATACGACTTGGGCTTACGTAGAATGACTAGGTCGCAAAATTACTTAATCACAAAATGACTCAAATGTTTGTAACCTACATCTCAAAAAGTGTGAGTCGGAAAATTACCACTTCGTTTTTTTTTATTTTCATAGTTGAGTGGTCTGCCCTTTGGGCATTTGAAGTTGCCCAACGAACCAAACCTACCTTGTAACACAAACGTACCCCTTTTGCGACACGGACATATACAGTGTGGAAATTAAACTCAGGCCCTGGAGGGAAACTACTTTAAATCCTTAAGCTAGCCCATTTTACTTAAAGGAGACATTCCTTTATTTTTGAAAAGAAACAAATCTGCATTAAAAGATTTTTTTAAACTCGCTTGCTTCGCCCGGGACTCGAACCAACTAAAATTTAAAAAAATAAACAC
This sequence comes from Acleris laterana, assembly GCA_963966035.1. Lineage (NCBI taxonomy): Eukaryota > Metazoa > Arthropoda > Insecta > Lepidoptera > Tortricidae > Acleris > Acleris laterana. The sequence goes on from OZ014440.1 coordinate 15,326,629, forward strand.
TCTTTATTTTATTATACTAATCGGTAGTATTAATATTCAGGATAAAGTTTCTCAAACAAACATTTGGTCTTAAAAATAAAAATAATCGTTAAATCTAACATCAACTTTATTTTACTATCAATTTTGTAACACTTAAATTATTTAACTGATAAATTGTTCGAAATGAGCCCCGTCGTTCCGGCTACACAACATTAGTCGCCGTTGAAATTCATTTCTTGTAGCCTTCAGCAAAGTGTTGTGGTGTATGCCCCTAATAACATTTTCTACCGCAATCCTTAGCTCTTGAACGGTTTCATAGCAAGTTTCATAGTAAAATAAAGTTGATGTTAGATTTAACGATTTTACCTTACCTAGGTTATATTTTGATACTGGCTTTTGCGCGGGACTCTGTCCGCGCAGAACTTTTTAACTGTTATTCCCTTGGGAGTTGTCGTTGTTGTTGTTGTTGTTCCTATGAGTCGAACCGTGAAGACGGTACCAACACACTTGCACTTTTTCTTTAATAGGGCTAAGAATACCTAACTGTTTTTTTTTGTTACACGTTCCATGTCTTTATCTAATGTCATATTTAAGAGATGAGAACCTAGGATAAGGCCGTTCGAATTTATTTTTAATCCCCGACGCTAAAAGTTGGGTACTTTGTTTAATGTGTGCATCTGTGTATCTTTGTGTATGTCCGTGACATCGTACCTAGCTCCCTAAACAAAAGGGTCGAAGGACGCGCCATGGTCCTTTCATTTCGTCGAACAACGTTTCCCAAACCGATTCATTTCCCAACTGTTTCATTTGGGCAAATGCATTTTTTTCCAATATTGTGAATATATTAGAATTTACTTCAGGAACATCGTGTAGAACCCTATAGGTTAGGTTAATTTTTTTAAAAAATCCTGAAATATTTACAGTTTTAAACAAAAAGCATTTGCTCAAATGAAACAATTTAGGAAACGTTGTTCGACGAAACGGCAGAGAACCGGTGCCATTGTATCGGGGGTTTTCATTTATTGATGTTATCATCAAACATGTTCGATTTCGAATAGAACACCCGGACACTGCGATAGGCGCTTGGGACAGTGCAGACGGCTCGTGGAACGCTGGCGGCTTGAAGATTCAAGTCCTGCAACCGAAGACTCAATTACGGATCCTCTTTAACGGTCTGGTCACCAGAGTTGGAGACAATACCACTCACCATGCTAAACTTAATGCCATGTAAGTGCCTATATGTTATAATAACACTTGTAACAACCGGTCATAACATTTAGTTTCATCACATCTTCCCCTATTCCACCGCCCTCAGCCTATCCCCTCTGATAGACAAGTGGATATCTTTCCTTTCTTTTTTACCTGTACGGATATAGTTATAGAAATTATACGTCCACTTTTTTTGCCTTGCTTGCCCTTTGATAGGGTCTTGGGGATACTGCCACCTTTTCCTAACTCGCTCCTTGGTAGGGATAGATTGAACATTTACCTACCTACTTATTCCTTATATTCTTACTAGCTGCGTCCCCTTTTAAACATTAATGGATGGTTTCCACTCTACATTTTTCATCATTACATACACTTAAGTACTTAAAAGTTTTATGATAAACATAAACCGTATTTATATATCTTAAGTAGAAAGATAGTTTGACACAAATCGAACTATTATCGGTGTAATATCTGATCATTAATCTTGTTCAAGTTAAACAATTTGGGACCCATTTATAAGACTGTTAAGACAGTCTCGGAGAGAAGTCTCTGTTAGTTGATACTGTAATTCGAGAGCAGAAATAAATATTTAAAATTTTCGTTTATTTTCTATGCCTACGAAAGATCGTGATGGTTTTGTAAAGTAACGTTTATTATAGAGGTCCAATTTCAGTTGGACATCGGCGTCCCAAGTGGTGCGGTTCCCCGAGGATTGGAGCAGCGAGCTAGCGGCCGGGGCGCTGGCGCTGGAGCCCTGGCGCGACGGGAACTGGCCTGATATGCTGTGAGTTCCTTAAAACCACTACGCACTGTCGATGGTCGCCGGTGACTTGGTTTGGTCCACATAGTGCGTTATGGTCCTGGCGACCGCCCGGTGCGTATTCTTGATATTCAACTGTTATTTTCTTATCAGGTAAAAAGACTTGGAGAATTGAACAGTGGAAATACTTGACCAACACACACGTAACTATGAAAAAAAAAAGACAAAAAACTATTCTTCCAATTTTATGCAGTAGGTAATCTGTTAGGTTAGCATGTGTGCTGTATTAGGAAACCAATACAGAACACATACAGCATTAAACACTTATATAGCGTTATACAGCGTTAGGTAGTTGTGCTCATGGTTTAGTTACCTAGAAGCGCCTAAAATCCTTAGAGTGGATACGAGTAGTTTCCAGTATTTGTTTTAAATAAAATATCAGGCAGGATCCACTGGGGTCTACTAACGGTGACAATCCACATTTTTTTTATTTTTTATTTTTGACAAACTCTTATACTTACATAAGTTACTGCAATGCAAAGCAAACATTTTACACCTGCAGCCTGTGGGCTAATTATACTCAGAGGTCGCTAAATCGGCTTCGTGTACAATATAATGACGCGTTCAGGGTGCTGATGGGGCTGCCTCGCTGGTGCAGCGCGTCAGCAATGTTCTTGGAGGCAAGAACGGACTGCTTTAAAGCAATTAGGCGCAAACGTGTTGCCTCCATAATGCGTCGAGTGCGGGACAGCTCCAACAGCCTCGTGAATGTCGTACTTGAGAGAGTTAATTGTCCAGTGGTGCGACACTGGAATCACGTACATATGGGAGATCGAGTCGCACTCTTTAGCATTTAGTAAATAGTATGAATAATAAGTGTAATTTAATTTTAATTTAATTTTCAATTTTAATCTTTTTAATTTTTATTTTGACTAATAACTAAATCTGTAAAATTTGTAACTATAATCTATGGGCTTTCAAGTCTGAAATAAATGATTTTTATTTTTATTTTTTATTTTAAAGTAGACCAAATTGGTTTCTTGAAATGGTCAGTTCTTAAATACTTTGCTTTAATAACTATTTTTTTTTGCCCACTGTTTGTGAATTTTAGTACTTTTGAAATACAGGACAAATATGAGGCCATTTAATGTGCACTTTGTTAGAATTACCTATTCAGTAACTACCTATAGTCTATACTTTTAGGTATTTAAAAAAATGTAAACAAAAAACCACGTGATTATAGTCCGTCAGCCAATAGAAGCAGAGCACTGATACGTCAAAGTGCAATAAAACAGTTTTGATTGGCTGTTTAACAATGTCACGTGGTTTGGTTTGTTTACATTTTTTTAAATGCCTAAATGTATAGACTATAGCTTTAGACAATATTTAAAATTTACTCTAAGGTATAATTTACATTAACTAGGATAGTATTTGGGTTAACGTATTTGTCACTTAACTAAGATGCGCTTAAATTCCGTATTATCAGTAAGTACCTAGATTTTAAAAGCAATGTCTGCCAACCGGAATTAATTCATTAACATTATGTATAAGACGTTGACTTTTTGTAAACAGATACCGATACCCCGATAATTCTCAATAACTAGATACATAACTAAAATGAATATAACTATATCATGAAGAGTTTTAGTTCAAATCTGGATTAAATTTTCATAACGGACTGATGTATACCTTAACCGTCGTACAGAGACATTTTAGAGACAATTGAACACGTTCCTTTTTCAAACTTGTGTATGAAATATGACTAGAACGAATAAGTCGTCACGGCCGTAAACTACTTCTCAAATTATGTATAAAGATATATATCAAAGTTACGTTTTTCCAGTGATAAATATGGCGACGGTAGCTGGCTTCAATGGGGCGTGATCCAAGGCCGGTTCGAAACGTTCTCCCAAGGGGTGGTGTCTTCCAGCGAGTATTTACGAGTGAGGGGGGTGAAGGAGCGCAGCTTCTCACCCCACGGGTACCAGGCCATCAGGAGGTCTGTGGGGATCATGGCCGCGGCGAGGGACGGCACTGCCGTGCAGTTGAGAGCCGTCGCTTATAGAAACGTGTTGACTCAGTAAGTCTAAACTGAGATGTTTCTTTCCTTGGCATTTATTATTCCTTTCTAATCTAACTTTCTTGTCCGTCTTATCATTTTGCTCAATTCTTACTATAATTACTAAGTAGCAAGGTAGAACCGAACTAAGATCTTGTCTGACTTATTTGTTAGATCCACACATGTTCGCGCGTGATTCGTACGAATAGTCAGCGAATTAGGTATAAGGTGTTATTTAAAAGCACAATTTATTTTATTACAGATGTCATTCAGGATGCGTCAGGTTCCCAGATTATTCGGTGGGAAGCATAACGTCGTCCGACTTGGTTATGTCAGACTTCTGTGAAGTGCCTGACGCCGTACCGAAGTCCTACACGTTAAATGTTAGCAGTAAGTTCAGTTTCCTCAGTTACTTTAATCAATAGGATTCCAGTTTACATTTGAGTGTCTAAATTGGGAGTTTTAGATACCATATTCATGCTTTTAACTCGCTGGCAACGCGATTCATTGCACCTATAGCGAGCCAAAAATGTAAAAAATATCATAGTGGCTAAATAGACGTGTTTTTCCCAAGCACGACTTTTCCTCTCAGGTTACAGCATTGTATATAATTTCCTCAGATTGCCTTAGAGTGATACAGCATTTAGTTATTGAAAGTAGTAAAAAAGTCAAATAATTTATTTCAGCAAAGAGTCGAGACCTTAAAATAGTGCTTAGAATCAATTCGGACGGAGGAAGGCTGTTCAGTGGTGTTCCATACCAGCACGAAGTCGTATACAGAACCCTCGTGTTGGAAGTCAACGGGGAGCCAGGCACCGGACTTCTCGAACTGGGATATGAACCGTCAGGTATTTTGATTACGACTTTCTAAGAATGCGTGTTTTCCGACAGGGTAGAGTTATAAAGTGCTTAGATACTCCAGAAAACTGTTTAGGTACATCTTCATTTAAATTTTGGTTTTCGTTACATAAATATCCAACTCCAACTGAGGTAATAGCCAATTTTTGAGCTAACTACTATTACCTAAACTAAATTTCTATTTGGTTATACCTATTATTTTCCGGAATTAAAAGTAACCTATCTCCTTACCAAAATTCACATCCACTGGTTGATGTTTTGGACCGTGAAGACTGAACAAACAACTAGTATCGCATCGAATTTAATAAAGATACGTATTCCGATATTACTAGAAACCTATTAAATTGGCCATTGTAATGGAAAGTCAGCGTGATGTTTCAGAGATAAAAGAGCCTAGAGTCCTCCTAGCGCCGCCGCGGCTGCTCCGATGGTTCAGTGCGACCGAGGTGGGCGCAGTGACTTACTGCGCGCCGTTCGAGTCCCGCGTCGCCGCCTGCCCGGAGCTGGTGGGGGGCAAAGGGGCTTCGCTGGCCTTACTAGCTTCCATGCAGAAAGAAGAGGTCCGTATACTACACTGGTTCTAAAATGCTCAAAGTTATATTAAAAGGTTTATGCGATGGGGATGCGAAGGGGGCAGTGCTAATTTAGTTTTTAATAACGCATTTAATGCGCACGATCTTCATTTGTAATACGCTTATTAAGTAAAAAATTTGCTTTCAGAGGTGAAACGTGCTGCTGTTACTTGACGTTATAGAGGGGTTATACTTATGGAGAACCATAAACATCTTAATTTACTTATTCTGTTCCTAGGGTTACAAAGTCCCTCCAGGCTACTGTTTGACCACCAAAGCACTAGAGAAGCATTTGGAAATGAATCCAAAACTGAAAGAGGCTATTCTTGAAATCGAGGCAGCGGGTGGAGACTACGAAGAGGCCCACTTCAAACAAACTTGTAGCAGGTGAGCTGCATGTGAAATATAAATAAATATTACGTTACTTTATTGATGTGTATTGAAACCAAGCCATCATTTTCTTACAGAACTTCAGAACTAATCAGTGCCACAGAAATATTAGGAGATATTAAGGAGGAAATTCTGCAGCAGCTGGAAGAATTGAAGGCTAAAGCTTTGAAGCAAGGTTTAGGGCCTGAATTACGCTTTGCAGTGAGGTCTTCAGGTAATAAATCTTCACACCGTAGCAGTTTACATTTCGTTGTAGCACAAATATAGGATATTTAATCAGATCTAACTTAAAAAATGTATGTAAATTAAGAACAATATACTAAAAATAACTCATTAAAACTGCAGGATTCCGTGCTACACTCGCCCGGTTCCTCTTTTCAGATTATAATGTTAGCTAGCGACCCGCCCTCGCTTCGCTTCGGTTTATATGAGTTTTATGTAACACCAGTACATGAATCAAAAAAATATTATACATATAAACACTATCTATTAAAAAAAACCGCATCAAAATCCGTTGCGTAGTTTTAAAGATCTAAGCATACATAGGGACAGACAGCGGGAAGCGACTTTGTTTTATACTATGTAGTGATGATCAATTTGAAACTATTTTCTTTTGGAAAATGGCTCACGGTAGTGTGGCATGTTTGTTTCCTCAGCGGTGGGAGAAGACAGCGAAGCACTGTCGGCAGCGGGACAGAATGAGACCGTGCTAGGATGTGTTGCCGAAGACGTGGTACGCGGGGTCCAGAAGTGCTGGGGATCCATGTTCGCATTCAACAGCGCGCACTATCGCAGGTGGGCCTCTGTTGCGTCTGTTTCAGAGGCTGAGAGAAAGGGACCAACGACCCAAAATAGGTGTGGGACATCGAGTGCTACGCGGCGTCCAAAAGTGCTTGGGATCCATGATCGCCGTTAACGGCCAATCACTATTATAATTATGTTGAGGAAAAAAAAAAAAAAAAACTAGTGCGCTGGTGACTTGTTAGCCGGCGAACAAAGGTTCTGGAATTTTCGTGCGTTTTTAATTATTGTAAATAATTATAATTCGAGCCAGCGATTCGGATTGTGTTAGTGGCAGACAAAGTTAGACTAAACCGGGACTAACGAATACGCTTACCACACGAAAAGCTTCTTTGTGTTGTTCTTTGTAATATTGGTCTTTGAATATTTTATTGTATGTTAGCTGTGCTGTTACACAAGGAAAGTATAGTGCTTATAATTACTCAGTGACAAGAAAAAATCGGCACTACTACTGAAATAGGAGTAAAATAATTTGCGTATTAATCCATAAAATGAAAAGAAAAAAAGAGTAGATACTTGACATCAAATCACTTGTTTTCGTAGACAAAACGGGCAGGAATGCCTTTGTGGCGGCGGCGTGGTGGTGCAGGCGCTGGCGCGGCCGCGCGCCGCCGGCGTGATGTTCACGCGGCACCCCGCCGCCGGGGACCCCGGCCGGCTGCTCGTCACCGCCAACTACGGGCTCGGAGAGGTAGGCGGTCACTCGTTGTAAAGGTTTTGTCAGTCCTTATTAACCGCCTGTCCTGTCCTGTTAATCCTGTTACTACGGGTCTTAGGACGTTCCAAATTATAACTGTTATATTGAGCTGTGAGGCCTTCACACTGGTTAAGCAAACTTCTAATTTCTTGGCAATAACTAGATCATAGACAAACCACTAAGGGAGCAAATTAAGTTTTTTTTTTACTACCTCGCACAGCTCGGTTGGATACTCACTCGAACGGCGGTATCGTTATCTCCTTCTAACCGCCTTACTTATCTACACTAATATTATAAAGAGGAAAGATTTGTATTTTTGTGTGTGTGTATGTTTGTAATGAATAAACTCAAAAACTACTGTGCCGATTTCAAAAATTCTTTTACTATTGGATAGCTACATTCACCCTGAGTGACATAAGCTATGTTTTATTTTTCTGCGTGACGGAGTTGCGCGCAACAGCTAGTAACTTATAAAGTGTCCGTAAGTGACCGTGGGGTTAAGCATGGTTTCGCTACCCCACGGTTATTTCACGTTTATAATATAAGTAAGGCGGTAAGTTTTTAACTAGATCCAAAAACTCTGTAGTCAGGTAATACGAGTACCTTTCTTGCACAAACTGCGACACTACTACGCATGTGCCCGGTTTATTATTCAAAAGATATTTACGTTGAATTTCAGAGCGTGGTGTCCGGTTCAGTGGAGCCTGACACTATAGTGGTCTCTCGGAATCCCGATAGTCTCACGATATCCAGTATAGAGCTTGGTTCCAAAGCGCAGCGCGTTTCGGCGGCGGACGGCGGGGTGGCCACCGAGGCCGTGCCGGAGGCCGAGAGGAAAGTGCCATGCCTCTCGGAGAGCGAAGCGCTGAGGCTCGCGGAGCTGGGCGTGAGGCAGGAGCAGCTGTGGGGCGCAGGGAGGGACATCGAATGGGCTGTCTGTGAGGTAAACTCTTAGTAAACTTCTGTACAAATACGTGTGATGGTGGGTCGTCTGTGTTGGTTGCTGAGCCGCTGAAGAGGTCCCAGTTCCGACGGTAAAGGGGACGGTATTTTGGAAAACCTATGATCGACGAGTAACTAAGATAGCTGCTAGATATTGCCTTTTAAATGTAGAAGGTGGTCAACTGCGCAGTTAAAGGTTGGCTTTACTGTCTGGTCAACAGATAGTCTGAGTAGGCAGAATTCCCCTTTGTTCCATATAATTTCATATTAAACTTCAATGGACGTTATGTCGTAGCTCAATCACAAATTTGTAACATGGAACAAGTGGATATAATCCTAGCCCTAAACCCAGTGTGGAAAGCTGCTACGGTCTTGAGAGCAACATTGTAGTAGTAGATATCCCAAACTGTTTCAGGACGGCATCTACCTGCTGCAAGCGCGGCCCATTACGGCATTGGACCGCTGGTCGGAGGAGGAACTGCTGCACGAGCTCGACTTCCCCATCATGTCGGACGACGAGCTCGTCACGTTCGCCAACACCGGCGAGGTGAGTGCTGCGTGGGTACAACTACAATAAAGATCGTCTGCTTTGAAACTGATCGCCCTTTTCAATGTGTTTACGCATCATTTCGATGCATTTTTCATAGGTCGTTTAGTACGTAAAAGTCATGGCTATTCGAGTTTGTTTGTCTTGATAGTTTCCTTAAATATCTCGGCCAAAGTTTTATCTACAATAATATTATAAAGAGGAAAGATTTTACTGTTTGTTTGTTTGTTTGTTTGTTTACATTGAATAGGCACGGAAACTACTAGTCCGATTTTAAAAATTCTTTCATTATTTGAATCCTACATTTTCTCTGATGAACATAGGCTATGTTTTAATTTTTTTTACGGAGTCGCGAGCAACCGCACTATATAAATATCTCCGCCGCGACCCGTCCACCCACCAGCTTCACCCACCAGTGGGTCCACGGGGAATTTCTTTTTCCCCGTGCACCCACTGCATTATGATGGGAAAATATCGATATCAGGGAATTTCTTTTTCCCCTGCACCCACTGCATTATGGCGGGAAAATATCGATATCAATTCAATCCGGTCGCCACGAGTGCACAAACTGGCTACTTCATTGTTTATGTTTACACTGATAAAATAATACTAGTCATCTGTCTGCTGTCACTTGTCTTTCAAAGTAATAAATTGCCCTTTGTTTCAAGAAATTATATTACTTTATAATAATTATATTCCGAAAGAAACGTAACATAATGGATATAGAAATTAAGTTTATAAAAAGAAAACGTGGCCTTGTGTTAATAGACAAGGACCATCAATATTTTAAGCATAAAGTTTATGCTAATAAATCGTCAATCTGGAATTGTACGCAAAAACAGAAGCTAAAGTGTAAAGGATCAGTTACTATTAATGAAGTGAGTAATTTACTTAAACACCTAAACAATAAACGGCACCCATTTGTGTTTCACACACACGTGATAGGTTTCCGCAACCATTTAATTTATTGTTGTTGTTTATTTATTTATTAGTAGATGATGCCCGCGGTCCCGCTCGCGATAAAAAGTATATCCTTCCCTATGGTCTAAACTATCTCCATACTAAATTTAAATTATGTGTCCATACTAAATTATGTGTGGTTTTTACAGGATTGCCATTTCATTAAAAGTATTCCACATAAAGATGATTGTGTTCCAAGTGAGGCCCAAAATGAAGTAGCGTTGGCCATTGCAAATGCGAAAAAGGAAGCTGCATCTACGAGCAAACCTGTTTCCAAAATTTACAAAAAAAATATAGAGCCATTAAAAGATAAAGGTTTAGCAATTGTAACAAAGGTCCCTTCCTTTAATAGCACCAAGCATGCGTTATATACGAGCCGGAATCAGGGTTATCAAGTGCGGAAAACTATTTATATGCATGGCAGCGAAGTGGAAGTACCGATAAAATTTATAAAATATTTGATAGCAGACTATTATGACGCGGAAGATAACAGTAGGATTCTGGTTTTTGCTGATGAGGAGAATTTAAAACTAATACGGGATATTGAAGAATTTTTCATCGACGGAACTTTTAAATCGGTCCCTTCTCCATTTTATCAGTTAGTGACAGTACACGGTGAAGCTGGCAGCACAGTAGAAACAACAAATGTTGTACCATTAATGTACATACTACTGCCCAACAAAACTGAGAAGATTTATCGGGTAATGTTTGATTTGATAACAGTAGCTGTTCCAGATTTTAAGCCAAAAATGGTACACGTTGATTTCGAGTTTGCTATTACCAACGCACTTAAAAATTACTTTCCTAATACTATAATATATCGATGTTATTACCATTTCACACAGAGTCTGTGGAAGAAGGCTAAAAAGATTGACGGACGTGCACGAGCCAAGACCGTAAAAAGCAAAATTTTACGACGCCTCGTGGGCTTATGCTGTATCCTTCCATTGTTACCAATTGACATGGTATCTAAGGGCTGGAGTTACATTAATGAAGAATACCATGAAATCAATGACAAGAAAGTTAACACTTTTATTAAATACTTTGCCAAATTTTATTTAAAAGAAAAAATCATCAAGGAATGGTGCGTGTACAACAGAAGGCACAGAACTAATAACGTTTCCGAAAGCTGGAACGCCGGCATTAATAAAAAAGTGAATAAAAATTATGTAACGATAGCTAAACTTCTGACTAAAATATATTTAACGCCAAAATCTAAATTAAACGATTCACGGGATACATATTATAAATTAAGAGACAATCAGATACTTCAAGCACAAATGCAACTTATTCATGAAGAAATTAGCGTTGGTCATTTCTTGGAGAAGTTGCGTTAGGAATGGCTCTAAGGATGTTTCTCAAATTTTCGTCATCGAGGACACTTATTTACCTCTATTAATTTCCCATAGGAATGTGTTGGTTTGTTTGTATTATTTCTCATAGGAATGTGTTGTTTTGTTTGTATTACTTAATAAAGAATTTTTAAAATAGTAGTTATATATCGATATATATTTTTCCTGCCTTATGCATACGGTTGCAGTGGGTGCACGGGGAAAAAGAAATTCCCCGTGGACCCACTGGTGGGTGAAGCTGGTGGGTGGACGGGTCGCGGCCGAAATGTCTCCTGATTTTGGCAGTTGTGAGGGACAATAGTCGAGAAATCGGTCTTCGAGTAAGGGCGTTCATCGCATTTATGATTGTCGGTCAAATTATCGACGAAAATAGTTGAGCAAATAACATAGGCGTTCGGTTCACTTAGTGCCGGATTGAACTAATTGTTAATTGAACCCTGCTCTAGATTAAACCCGTGATGTACAGGACATTTCCATTTAAATTTTACTTTACAAACCTGCCATTTAGAAGAAAATACGGAAGTAAAAAGAGAGTGGGTATTTAAACATGGTCCTCCCCAGGTTTTGCCGAAGCCGCTGACGCCGCTGAGTTACGACGCGGTGCTGCGGCCGCTGCAGAAAGCTGTCGACTACATGGTCGGCTGCAGCGAACACGGTTACGACCAGTCTATCATCTTGACGCACTACCGCACCGGCATGGCGCTTTACAACGTGAGTTAAGCACGAGGGTCGAATGTGTTTTTTAGGTTTCCATTTCCCAAAAAGCTTTTTCTTTTGTTTTATTTCCGGGATACCAAAAACGCTTTTTTCGTTACTATTTAATGTGAGTGTTGGAATCAACGTTGTCGTGACATCGCGGATAGCGTATGTGGTAAGTAGGTGGTAGTGACCGAGCCTTAGGCCCGCTTGCACGGAAATGTAACCCTAGGTTAACTAGCTAGCCCCAGGTTAAATTATTAAAGAATGTCAGATTCATGTAAACTGTAAATTTTAAGAAATTAAACTGTTAACCTGGGTTTGGATTGATTACAATCGACTACAGTCCGTTTCCAGTGGTCTTTTCTTCCTCGTTCTTTGAAACTATGGAATCATATTTATTCAATTCACGATGATCCCTCAGTACTAAAATATGTCCTTCTTTAAATATACTATTCACTGCAAGGTAGCAACTGGACTACGCCCTGGCATTGCTGAGGTTAATAGGCGACGGCTGTAATAGTGGCAGTAGTTATAAAATTAACTTCTACATCACTAACGTTTATTTCTCTACATTGTTTATCCTAGCTAAGTACAAATGTTATTCCAGTCTGTATACCGTCGCGTCTCCAACGAGATCGACGTCGGCATCCGCATGCTCGAGATAGCGGTGCACGGGCACAAGGTGGCCGACGACCGCATCCTCGGCGTCGCGCTGCACCGCCGCGCGCCGCATTGGAGAGACAAAATCGAGATGATTGGGTTCATGATCAAGGTAAAACCAACCTCCGCTAGCTTCTTTTGAACACAACGGTCTGAAAATTCTTCAATGTTCTACCCCCCATACATTACAAATGTTCAAATGTTTGTTTTGTTGTTCTAGTTTCAAATGTTGACATAACCAATGTTCTAAATTTAATTGTTTTTTTTTTTCAAACTTTAAGTTTAATAATTATTTGTAAATTTAATGTACTTAATTTTTAATTCTGTGTATTTTTGTTTTAATGGGATTTTATGCCTAAATAAATAACTTTTTTTTTTTTATTACCAGTTTATAAAAGTTAAACATATTCCAGTACCGGTGTAGATATTCAACTGTAACACCTTTGTTTCTTGGATTTCAGACTCTATTTATGACCAAATGGTGCATGAACGATACCATCAAGCGGGTAGACCGGATGACCATCGACTCGTTCGAGGCTAATGAGCCCAGCGAATATGCGGACGCTCTGCTAGCCCTGCGGGAGCAGCTCCAGCGGTTCTCGAGCAACCACGCAAGCACCACCTCGGCTAGTTCCGCGAGCCAGTTCTTCGCTATGATTGTCCTGCTTGAGGGAGGGCAAGGTACAGTCGACTACAAAGGGACGTATCCACCTTTTACCTTATTGCATTGTAATAAGGGCTAAAAGTGGACATATCTTTGAAGTCGACTCTACGTAGAAAAACCATAAAACAATAACACCGCATATACAAAAAAGTATGCCGAATAGCACCAAATAGGAAACAGTTTTTACGCGGCTAAACATCGTGCCATCATTTAAGGCTTTAAGGCACCATAAACATAGACAACAAAACTCACTTTAGAATTTATAACAATATCAAGTGCAGTACGATGATGTCGATGATTATGCCATCGTTCGAGGCATCAACAACAGACTTTTTTTTTCCTTATTGCTTACTTACATCACTTGACTTATTTTATTCCCAATAAACCTAACTAAAAAATTACAGATTTCACAACGGAGCAGTGCAATGAAATAAGCGTGCTGCTGAGTTCAGGCGACGTATTGTCCGCGGAGGTGCCTCATTGCCTGGAGCGGCTGGCACGACAGCTGGCCGCCTCCGGCAAGGTGGAAGAATTTCGGAAGCAGTCCCCCAAAGACGCGCTGTTCTGGCTGCGCGACAACCTACCCGCAGTTTACCAAAAAGTCCAAGAGTTCTTTGAGAAACATGGTCACAGGTGCATCATGGAGGTAAGGGGCAATGGCCAGAAATAGATTATTTTGGACACAATACAGTAAGTACTATTTTCTTAAAAGCTATCAAGAAAGGTAGCTGTCACTGTAAAGATGGATATTTGTATCTTCTCTTGTTCAATCGGCTTTGTTTATAGACTAAGCAAATACTTAGTGACGAATTAAGGTTTAAAATGCCAGCCATCCTTAAGGGCTTATTTGTTCCAGTTCGACCTGGCGTCGCGGCCGTGGGTGCTAGTGCCACACGAGCTCATGGAACTGCTCCAGAACATGCGCCTTGGCAAGGAGGTGGCGCGGCACACCAAGACTGACGCCGAAATCATCGCTTCGCTCAAGACTCCCAAAAAGACCAGCACGAGGTGATGTTCATTTTCAAGCATAATCAAAATGCAAAATTCCCGGCCGAAATGTACCCTTGGTTCGGTCGCAGCGGTTTGTTGCGTCATTTCTTATTCGCACTGCCAATGAGTGGAATCCCATGGGTTACCTTTGTATGGGCGAAATATGTTTGACAAAATGTATCGTTTCCCAAGCGTTTTATTTGCCAACCCGTTTTTTTTCTGTAACTGTAAATATTTCAGGATTTTTATAAAAACAAAAGTAACCTAACCTACTGGGTTCTACACGATGGTACTGAAATAATTACGGTTACAGAAAAAAATGGTGTGGCAAAAACGGTTAAAACGCTAACGACGCAGCGCATATCGTCAATCCAAAAAAAAAAATGTCACACCACCCATCCTGCAGGAGAGCGCTAAGCTGGCTGCTCCCGCTGTGCCGGCGCACCGTGCGGCACCGCGAGGCCACCAAGGCGCACCTGATCCTCGCCATCCACAAGACACGGCTAGCCTTGCGCCGCCTGGGCCGCCTCCTCACCTCGCGCTGGATGCTGCCGCACGCCGACCTCGTTTTCTACTTCCGCATACATGAGCTGCAAGAGTATCTGGCTACCAGGAACCCAGAACTATTGAAAAGGTACATTTTGTTTGCTTATCGGGGTCAAATTAGTAACAGTAGTAGTATGAATTAGTTCCGCTCGTCAGTTTAGAACACTCTGGGTATGACTACCTTTTTTCATTGGGACCTCATTTAAATACTTAAACATTCGAGAGTTGTAGTATCAGTATGCGTAGTAGTTCCTTTAAACTTTTAAACCTACCTTTACCTTTTCGCATGAAAATAGTAGTCATATACTACGAATAATCCTCAGTTAATGAGAATTCCTTTAAAGGGTAAGCCCCTCAAATTAGAAGTAATTGTCCGGAGCAGTATTTGCTCTGGTTAATAGTGGGAAACTATTAAAAACAGACTGTTCCCTTTCAAGCCTCATTAAGGTGCGCCACATATTGCTTTTCTTGTCCAATAAACCAATATTTTTAGAGCCACGCAGCGCTACCAATACTTCCCACAGTGGGCGAAGTTAAAGTTCTCGGAGCTCAACACTGGCTGGCCGGAGCCGCTGAAGTCCACTGGCCCCTGGGTCACTACAAGCGACGTCAAGATCGAGGCCACGTCCGTGTGCGGTGGGGAGACGATAGCGAGAGCCTGCGTCGTTAAGGATCTTTCAGAGGTAAATCTACTGCTTATGGCCGAACCCTATATTCAAACCGCGGATAGGCCTACTTCAGATTAAAATTTGACACATTTTGTATGGACAAATGGCATACATAGACCTTATTGTCAGTAGTATCGGGGGGCAAATTTGAGTGTAGTCCACCAGGATCCCCTAGCCCGATCCCCCATGGGGGATCCTAGTAAACTCAGGTGTTTATCAGAATCATAACGTTAAAGGGCATTTTCACTAAAAAGTGTACCCAATTAAGGACTGAAATTAAGGAACTTTAACTTTGTCAGTTTTGTGACGAAAATTAGCCATACAATGCGGCCGTCAATGTATAGTTAATTTTCGTCACAAAACTGACAAAGTTAAAGTTCCTTAATTTCAATCCTTAATTGGGTACACTTTTTAGTGAAAACGCCCTAAAATAGAGGTAGGTTTAGGTTGTGTTAGTTCTTCAGAGGGCCAGAAGGGCCAAAACAACCCAGTCGACTCTGCTGAATGAGTTCACCAGGATCCCCTAGGGATCAGGCTAGGGGATCCTGGTGGACGCAATGAATATTTGTGACGCCATAGATGTATTTATTTATTCATTATGTTATGACTTAACGCAACGTTAAAGCCGGTTTCCACGATCGAGCCGTAACTGTAACCGAACGGATACGGTAGCGAGGTTTTAGTGTGTATGTATGTGTAACGATCTTCGCTCGCTACGTCCATCGACTGGCTCCATGAGTGGCAGGGTGTGGATTTTAAAATACGGCCAGTGGGACTACGGGTCATGTCGTATAAATACTATTTTCCTACTCCTGTACTTTTATCTGTCATTTATATAGTCACGAACACTAATATAAGAACATACATAATATGTCCGCAGAATAATCCAGAGAAAAGTCTATCTTGTCTATGCCCCAAAACAGCACTTGTGAGTTTTTGAGATAAAACGATACGGCCAGCTACCAAAGCTTAGCGTTGCACAATCGATTTAATCATATTTTAACGATTGTGAAATAGGGACTATAAATCACCTAATGTTTTGAGAAATGATTTCAGTTACCTGATTGGTCGATTTTAAAATAGCTGTATTCTGGTTGGTTGATACGAAATACAAAGTTTTTTTAAAAGATTTAAATTAGTTAAAGAGAAACACGTACCTAAAATAACCTATCGTTCCGTTTGACAGTCGATGTGTATTGTGATTGGTGGATTTAATTTGGTGAAGTATTCTGATTGGTCAAATTAAAATGTTTTGGAATTGTAAATAATTCTATTTTCCATTCCGTCAATTTAAAAACAAAGTAAACCATAGACACATATTTCATATTCATGTCATGTCATTTTCTTGTTTCCCGCTCGTTTATTGTTCTTTACTTCGTTTGTTCGTTTGTAAGTTTTTTCGCTTACTTTTGCATTTCATTTGAAACCTAGTCGTAGAAAAAGTATTGTATGCAACGGTGTATAACTAAGTCAAAAAACACTCGTGGCGCTTACCTTTACGATGTTCGCCTTCGGCTCACATCGTAACACACGCCACTCATATTTTTTGACCTCTCTTATACAACTATTGCATAAACTACTATAAACGTGTTCATGCATTGCTCCTCTTATTTAGATCGGCCAACTGCAGCAAGGAGACGTGCTGGTAACGCACTCGACGGACATCGGGTGGTCGCCCTACTTCCCTCTGCTGACGGGCATCGTCACTGAACTCGGAGGCCTAATTTCACACGGTGAGTGAATATTGCTATCACCTAAAGCGGGGTACTCACTAGCGAGCTGTAACTGTTTACAGTAACGTCGAGCTTCTAGCGAGAACAGGCTCGCAAGCCGCGTACACATCAGGATTTTGGGGTCGCGACCCGTGGTCCCACTACTTCGTCCCACTGCTCGCTTTCGCCAGAAATTCGGCAGAAACCATATTCATTCCGCAAAATTTGGTAGGTAGGTTCGTTCGGTATCTTTAAATGCCCGAAGGGCAAACTGCCGTGAGGCAGTTCAGGCAGTGCTCCGTCGAAAAGAGCGGTGGGTTGAAGTAGTTGGACCATGAGTCGCGACCCAAAAAAAGTTTAATGACCCCACATTGGGTACACCCGGACAAAGAACGTGTTAAATGTTATTTAGTTATTACTGTTATTAGGAACGTGTAAATTTTTATTCCAAAAACAACGGTTCAAGTTACTCGAACCTAGTAAGTTGCTTGAACCGTTGTTTTTGGAATATCTGGACACAGCTAACTATATTGTGACGTTCATCCAGTTATGGTTTTTCTACAATATTTGAAACTCAACCCGTTCATGATAAACGTTATTCCACCTCCAGGGGCCGTTATAGCGCGAGAGTACGGCTTGCCCTGCATAGTGGGCGCCGCTAACGCCACAGACATGTTCAAGACGGGCGACCTGGTGAGGCTGTCCGGCACCCAGGGGCTCATAGAGCGCGTCCAGGTGGCCCCCGCACCAACACACGACGGCGATAGTTAAATTGTGATATATTTTTTTATGACGGTATTTTTTTTAATGTATAATGTTTCATATTTAATAATTTCATTGAATTAAAACGATTTAAATGTTGAAAAAATGTATATTGATTTAAAAAATGTTATCAAAACATTCACGCAACGCTCACTGGACGACACAACTATACAGCGTAGATTTGCTTCCATTCAAAATTTTACTGCACCGAATTATCACTACTTTACTTTACGTTTTGGATAATTTTAATTTACTTCAAATTGATATTTATTAACTAAAGCATAGACTTTCGTAAGCACTATGCTGCCTTTTCACTGCGGCTGAGCCTATCGGAGCCGCCGGTCAACTCGGCTATTTCCGTCAAAGCGGAGCGGAGACGAGATGTGGATTTATGGATTCCATCACGTCTCTTATCCACTCCGCTCGTCTCCGCCTCAGTGAAAAGGCAGCCTTACAGCTGGAAAATGTCTGATATGAACTTTTAAGAAATATTTCCACTTATTTGAAATCCTAATTCCGCTTTAGGAACCAACCTGAACTTTTAATCTCAACGAAATATAGTGCTTATATTAAATTGTAAAAGTGACACCTTCATTTGAACAAAACGACTGTCGAAATTTCGAAGAGATTCTCAGATAGATTTGTCCCAAGTTAAAAGTGGCAAGCGCAAACAATTTCCATAGCGATTTGTTTAAAAAAATTACGTCGAGCGAACCTCGGCTTCGTTCGCTAGCACCAAGAGCTCGTAGCAGTTAAAGGCGAAGGGGCGGCCGAAGATGACGACGTGGCAGCGGAAGTTGGGCTCGCGCACGGCGCCGATCAGGTGCTCGCCGTGGTACAGCACGCGGCCCACGTACACCGCCGGGGCCACGCGCACGGCGCCCGCGCTCACCTCGCTCGCGCGCCACGCCACCCACAGCACGTTTGCGTTGCACAACACCTGCCGAACAACACAAGGCTACATTATGAACAGCCTCGAAGCTTGTTCCGAGACATGTCACAGTAAATACCTGGTA
>OZ014440.1:15983379-16008021 GCA_963966035.1 Acleris laterana
CAATTTGTTTTAGCCTACCTTGCTGCTAAATCGTAATCATATTGTTTACGATTTAGTCCTTCTTACCATCGAGTGGGTTTGAGCTGTCATGTCTTCAACAGTATGATAATGATAATTGATAAGATGCGACCGTCTTGACTGTAATAACGCAGTTCAATTTACGATAGCGTTTTCTATGGGTCTCTACTTCTTGGAGATTCCTTAAGGCTTTGTGGCTAAGGTATATTTTAACATGTGTATTTTGGGTTGGATTACTGATTTTTATAATGCTGAGATACGCTTAACTGATAAAGTTAAAAATAATTGGGGCGGTCAGAAAGCAGTTTTGGGCTTGTTGTTTTGTGTGGCCCTTGAAGTTTCATTTTGAAAAGCAAGTTGACTGTTGAATGAACTGATTCCCGTTGTATCGTAAGCGGGATGAGTGCATTTAAATTAGCCTCCTAATAACAATTGGGCCTTCCCATTTTTTTAGTTGCAGAATATAAATTACCAGTCAGCTCTCTCAGCGCTCTCTTTCTTTGTGATCATGTGGGCGATTTCGATGATGGTTTCTAAGTGTGCTCTTTACTTTACTGTCAATATTATAGTCGCAATCTTATGTAGACGTAAATTACTTATTACAAAAATGTGCTGATTTTCAAACTCTCTTATGTATGTACGGTCACGAAGACAATACAAAAGAGATGTGTATACTGTGTTAATACCAGTTTATAACTTCAATTGTAACTACCTAGTCCTGTGAAAAATACTAACAACAATCGGGTAGAATAGTGCTTCCTGTCGCGAAAGAGCTTCCTAATATGGGTGTCCTAATTAATAGCGACTAATTTTGGGTTTGCAGTGTTGAGTGAAGTGAAAACCACTCTCAATGTAAGTTTTAAGAGTATTATTAAAGGAATGCGGGCTGATCACGGGTAGCGCATGTGAAAGGCTGAACCCGAACGCACACTACGCTTCCCGAACATGACATCAAAGCAATCGGATGTACCGAGTCAGCGGGACCCATTTACTGTCGAGTGCTGACGATTCCTTCTGCAAGCTTTGACAGAGAATTTGCAGCTTCTTACTCCTTAGTCCTTAGATCTAGGCCTAGACGCGAGTTCTACAAATTCTCCTCATAAAATATCCAAGACGTCCGTTAGAATCACGCCGTCCACTGCATAATTACCTAAGTTAGCCAACCACCTATCATCGCTTTTAGTTTATTTAAATCCTAAATTTTGTTAGACACTAGCACTCGAGGGTTCATTGGATTTAGTTTTGCACTTCCACGTGGCACCAAATCTAACACGGGAAATATCACTTTGTTTGACAGGGGCTCTCTCAAAGCGACAACTTAATACCGGCGCCATCTTGTTCGTGTGACAACAAAATGGCCGCCTTGCTCTAAGATGTGTTGTTCAACAGGTGACGGAGGCCGTCGGTCTCAACGGTACCATACACAGAATGGTACAATTCTTTTCTGTATCGGGCTCTGCACAAGCCACGTCCACGTTTTACGTTTCACAATACTGATAGATATCTGTACGGCAATTTAAAGCCCGTACAGGCCTTGTAAATACAATGAAAGAGACTGAATTATCCAAAGTACATAATACCAAAGAGTTCGACGTAAACGAACATGGATATATCAGTTTATTGCCGAAAATTAACTGTCGTGTAAGTCATTGTTTTGTTTGTTATGTCACTCATTTGTCAGTGTGCTTTTTAGTTCTGTTAACTTGCGCTTGCTTCGATTAAGTGTTATACGTTATTTAATGTTTACAATACACATGTATTTTTGTTTACGAATGGTAGAACATAATGGACATCATTGTATCTTCATGAACGAACGTCGTTTGACATTGTATGGTAATCTACCGAACCTACACGTACCTATTCTTACTATTGACAAGTGTTACACTAAACGAGGGTGTGAGAAGTTTGCCTGATTCTGCACAGCTCGGCACGGCATCTCAGCATCTCAGCTTGCAGCACTCTAACCACGGCTTTGGACTTGCGATTTTGCTTAATGTATTGTTTCATTACACTACTCGACTTCGGCAACCTACCTATGACATTACACGCATGCCAGAGACGGTACACTTTGTAAAATACAAACATACAGGTGGACTATAATATAATAGTAGGTACTCATCTACTTGGATTACACTGAGAAAACCTGACCTTAGTAGATAGTTAAATACATGAATTTTGAGAATATCGTCAATCATGTTCCTCCCTCGCATCATATTAATGTGGTTCTGTGACTGTACTTTAACTTTTTTCTAATCACCTTATTTTTCTCCATTATGGAAGGAGATGATCTTAAGATGAACTAATTTTATTTTAACTTTTTATTACGTTTACTAACTACGTCGTCTCAAGGAATTATTTCTAGGTACTATACATAGCACAAAGCCACGTGTACAGATTTGAATAAAAAATACATAGGTACCTAACCTAGTTTAAGTAGGTACTTACATTATATCTATTACTAGTTCGTCGATGTTATTATTATTACAAAACACTTTACATTATTGATATTTATAATAAAATTACTTATGTATACATCTATAATAAGTAGGTACATAAGAATGATATAACTTTTATCTATGATTATGAGGTGTGTGGTTGTATAAATTCGCTTAAATAAATAATGCATGGTTTAGTTTATAAGCATTAAGAACGCGAAAGTAAAAGTGCAAAAATCCTTTTGCGTTTTTATTAGCGAAATTAATCTTGGTGATGCGGTTTATACTTTCAGAGCGCATGGTATGTATTATGGTGGGTCATACCATACATAAAAAATTTTCGTGCGCACTGAATGTACTTACTAATGAGTCTAAATTGCATGTTTCGGTTGATGGCCAAGTATAATTGTGTTTTTCAGGTTTGACACTGCAACAGAATATGACTAAAATAATACGATATTACATTAGGTAACATTTTCCAAGATTTTTTTTGATTACTTTAAGAGGGTAAGCTAGTACCTACGGCTGTTTACGGATCCATTCACTTTTCACAATAATCATACGTGTAAAAATCTAAATTTGTACTTGCTTACTACTTATCCTCTTACCCCGTTACTTATAAACGTGGAATAAGCTTGGAATAGTTTATGCCATGGTTTGTCCTAATCTGTAATTGTTACATTTGCATCTGACAGAAAGTGACAAAGCATGGCATAAACTGTTCCCAGCTTATTTCACGTTTATAAGTAAGGGGGTTAAAATACTTAACTCAAAGATACCATAATTCTTCATGTATTAGCTACAAATAAAACAATATCGCATCTACAGCAGAAGTTATTGATGGACAACTGTTTTACAAACTTACTTTGATTAATATTATGTGTTTGGCAATCATAAAACTGTGATTATTTTAAAATGAGGAAATGGTTGCTTCATCTGTAAATTCTATAACATCACGCTATCTACATATTGTTACTGTTAACAGCTCATTTACAGGATTAGCTGGCTATAGACATATTGGTAAAAGCACCTGTGGATGCATTCTCATCTTTCTCATACCAGGTTTACGAGTAGATGGGATATAATATTCTCTCGTGTTCCCGTTAGTCTGCAGTCAGTATTGTCCTTATCATCATCATCATCATCATCTCAATAACCCGTCGCTCCCTAAACAACAGGTGAACATTTTTTGGGCCTGTTTTTTGGGGATTGAATTCAAATAATATGCCGGCCAAAGACAGATGTCCTCCACACAGAAACTGTTAGCATGACCGTTCTCATTTAGGTATGTAGTTGGAATAGTATCTTCGCAGACTCAGTCACCGGAGTTCTGTCGATTATGTAAACTGTCTTCCGATTCCAACTACATCCATAGTTTCTGTGCGAACGAGCTTTAACATGTTTCGATAATGAATCGACGCAAACGCAATAACTGTGGAGGCGGTGCTTTCCCATATTAATAAGCGTTTCCAAAGTGTGACGAAGTCGTTTTTAGTATGTCAACGCGCTGATTCCACTCTCATTGCGTTTGCAGCTTTGACGTGTCTTGCGATGCGTCCTTAACAAAAAGGCGCTATCGCGTTTTCGATCCGCTGTAGCTGGCTTCACACAAAACTAATGTGTAACCCGTTGATATCCGTGAGGAGAGTCGGTCGTGACGTGTGGTGTGCGCAGGCGGTGGGGTGCGCGCTGGTGGCGCTGTCGGAGTACACGGCCGTGGGCGCCAGCGAGGTGTCGCTGCGCGAGGGGCAGGCCGCCGAGCTGCTCAAGGTGGGCTGCGCCGGCTGGTGGTACGTGCGGCTCGCAGGTCAGGATCTAATCAAACACTTCATTCAACGCTCAATCACCTTATTTGTTACGGTATTCCCAAACTGTTACGACTTAACACTGCACCGAGCAAACGTCTAGCCTCCAGTGGCATCATTACTATTATTGTGAAGGTGAATTGTTATTAAACTATGTAATATACCCTATAAGTTGAGTTTTCATATGTAGAACAAAAACCTTTCGACCTATTTCGATAAAATACTTTACTTTATTAGAAAACACAATAATAGTACCTAATGAGGTACGCGGTGATTATTTTCCACTAGGTAGTAGGCCCGCTGGCTCATCATACGTCATTTGTGATATTTCGATGTTTTTAATAGGCCTCCAGCGCCACCACTAATCAACCTATGAAACATGTCCCAAATGTCAGCGAAGTCACATTGATGGGGCGATCAGTTTAGGATAAGAACCAAGACCATTTCTACACATTGATTTATATTTAGCCAAGCCTGATAAGCAAAGCACTTAGGTACTCGCTTTTAAGGGACGCTTGACCAGGAACTAGATGATACATTTTATGACCTGTGAATTGTGCCCTACTTAAAGTATTTCCATTTTATTGGATAATGGACTGGCCGAATTTGAAAGGTTCATCAATTAAGGTGATTTACTTTTGTCCCAGCGTTCGAACTATACAGAGCTAAACTATTGTCGTTTTTTAAGTAAATCTCGAATGGCACGTGAAATCGGATAACACGTAGAGGTTACAGGGACAGGATTACAGGGAATTCTCTGGAACTTCTCATTTCTAGATGTAATCTTTAAGTGACACATTGTGTAATGTTTGTTGGCAGGCGGGAACGGCGAGGGCTGGGCGCCGGCGGCGTACCTCGACCAGCGCAAGACGTCGCGCTCGTCCAGCCGCTCGCACGACCGGCTGCACGACCACTGAGCGCCGCGCGACCGCCCGACGGACCTACACACTAGTATAAGCGGAACATACTGATGACGCGTTCATCCCCATGACACATACGCATACGGTGCGTCGTGCACGTTAAGGGTGTTAAGTCTTGACGAATGTCAAATCGTCTTTTTCGAGCATAATAGTGTCTGCGTCACGTTCGTGATCGGTGTTATTTGTGGCTTGTGTGTGTACACAATTTTATTGGGGGAAAGTGCCGGGTTTGTATACCAAACGAGGCAATTTAAACGCTTATTCATAAAAGTTTTGCGTCAGTTTAACCACCAAATGAGTTGTATTATTTATTACGTGGTATTTAAAAAGCTTTTGTGAATTTGAATTTAAACGCCGTTATTTGTGTATAGAAACTTAGACTTGGACTTTAATGAAAATAAGCATTGTAATTGTCGGTGCAGCTGCTTGTACTGCGACAAAGGTGGCATAGTAGTTCGGTTTAGGATTGTACGTATAGGCACCTTTAGTTATCGAAGTCACCCCACCTCGTTAATGTCGAACAATAATATTTGTTAATTATTGTAAATGTTGTTCTAAAGAAGCTTTATTGTAAATTAGTGTTAGTCGTAGCTGAGTTGTCGTTGAGGTAATCCAAAGCTAAGGCGCGTAGACGTTGCGGAATGCATGTGCAATATTAGGCTGCTCTCAAGATTGATTCTTCACCCTAGTAGGGATATCACTCAAACCAAACCGGCGCAATTAGGTACGTGACACTCGATTATACATTTTGCGTCGGCACGTACGCCACGGCGTCACCTAGACTATGGTTGACAGGTTGCGACAGTGAATGGGTTAAAAACCTGGCTTGCCATGTTGCGTCAATCTTTAGGGCTATTAATATTCATTAACAGCGCTGAAGATTGATGCAGTTCGTAAGAATGTCTCATAGGGCCATTGTCACATGCTTTCGCACTCGTTAGGCAAGGCCTAATAGTGGCATAGGGCGTTAAGTGAGCCGTGACTGTTTCGTGATTGTTCTGTACATACTTTTATTATTTAATTGTAGTTATTTATTTGCTAGCTCGGCTTTTGGTGTTACTCGTGCTCGCCTCGATATTCCATGACAGACACTGGGTGGTATTGTTAACGGACCATTAGGGACCTGTGTATTAAAAGTTTCTTACAAAGTAGTTAAGTCCGTTGCAAATAGAGAAGTTAGGTATAGTCGATATAAATTTGTTGATTGGACGAGATGCTCAAGATAGACACCGCGTCAAATACGATGTTGAACATCTTGATCAATGATCCAGTATCTGATTGTACGTTGATATTATCAAAAGCATTCTCTCTTTGCTTCGATTATAAGATGAGATGTTACCTATCATTTGAAGTCATCGATCATTTTCATATCACTAGTTATCACTGACAGATATATTACCTACAGAGCTTTTCTGAAAATCATATAATGAAATTTAATTATTTAATAAATTCATACATTTACATGAAGTTAGTTAAGCATATGAAATTGGGATCCATATTTATACAAATTTAAAATGTTCTATTACAGATCATTATAATTATAAAGGTGCTTAAATTTCCATCTTAGTTATTAACTAAGGATTTAAACAATTACTATGTAGGTGTGTTTTTGCTAGTCGGCATTAATTCTTTAATTATTTTGTAGATCATACAAAATCATTTGTCATTTTCATTCATTATCTTACTTTGCTGTTTCCAGTCATTTGTGTCACAGTACCTACTACTCCCTGCCTGTCATTTTATGTGATTTTTTGTATTATATTAAACAAAGTTCATTTTGTTCGAGCTGATCACAATACACTTAATTTGTCCATTTAATTTGTGTTTTACTTATTTTGACCTAACTCATTTTAAGATTATCCTATGAATTGATTGGGTGTTTCAAGAAATAACACTCTCTTATACCTACAATACACTCAGGTGCTCACCTACGGATTATTAACTGACGACTAAAGCAGCCGACCTACCAACTTTAGTTGCATGTTTTGTCGACGAAACAACTCTGCCGAAGTCCGTCACCTACCCAACTCTTAACTCTTGGGTGGTCATTCACGATCATTCCAATCTTAGTAAATCAAATGGAATGACACCAATTTTTCCCACTCACGATGGAAGTTCAAAGGTTTTTTGAACCCACGAATGAATCTGGGTTTATCCATGGATGCGCTGCGCGGCGTGATGCCACGGCCCACGGCGCATAAGGCTTTAGCATTCAGATTCAGATGTTTTACGAAGTTGTCATCAGTAAAATTCTGATTGAATGTTTGGCATGAATTCACTAATAAATTTAGGTGGTAGGTACGCGGCGCCAACTGAGATGTGATGGATTGACTGTCACTGAGCACGTGGGGCAATAGGTTAATAATTCGCAGAAGAGTTCGTCACCGAGGTGAGGGTTTAAAGCCGGGTCCAAACTTGTATCATCTCTCTCCGCGATCACGTTCAGGAGTATCGTATCGAGCACGCATATCCTAAGTATGGATGCTCACTTTGGTCTTAAAGTACCTACCTATCATACCTAGCGTTAACAAAACCAATTACGTGCGATTCGAACTCGCACACGAAGGATCACTCAATCTGATGATTGGCTCTTGTTAATTTAATTTACTTATACGGTTCATGAGATACATGCTCTGACAGAGATACGGACGGACGGACAGCGGATGCTTGGTAAGAAGCCTTAAAACGCGTTCATAGTTAAACCATTAACCGTACCGTAGGTAACAGCAGCGTATCGTATCGTGTCTCCGTATCAGCACTTATGACTTTCTATAGTTTAATTATCAATTGGCTCAAATCTACCAAATTAATAGGTATAAAATATAAATTATCTTTTTTTAAAGCATACGATTAAATAAATCATATTTTTATTGCGATTCTCGTATTCATTAATGATCGGGGAAAACGTCGGAAAAACTGGCTCGAGATGGGACGCGACGTATACATATATCATGTCTCAAAGCATACCTTCATCGTACCTTGATAAAGTAAGTAGGTAAGTATCAAAAATTCTAAATACGTCCGATCGTACCTATATAATTATCGCGTGATGTGTATCCGATACTTGCGTGGGGTACCTCTGAAGATACGAGATCAGACATGGATCGCCACGTATCAGATACAGCGTGTTACGTGATCGTGTATCTTGTCGCTTGCAAACTAACGATCGTGATACGTGTCGGTGCTACGCGATGGATATTATAACAGGTAGGTACCTATGCTAAAATGATACAAATGTGGCCACAGCTTAAGAGAATCACCGCTCTGTGCATTTGCGCAATAGCGTCAGCGGTTAGCAGCATGATTCAAATGCACAAGATGCAGCAAATGCAATTTGCAGTATAGGTACTGCAGTGGCAATTTCTATGAATTTGTTTCCGTCGCTTTCATGACTGTCGTTATCCTTGCTACCTAGGTATGAACAATCACTTAAGTGGAGAAGCAAGAGGACGAAATCACCCAGAGCACTTGCCTTTTTTTTAAATTTCTTTACCTAGCTATCAATGGTTAGGTATAGTCTTTATTATTTCTAGCGAGCCGATCTTCTACACAAAGGCCATTGTTTGTGTTCAATACTATTATCTTTCTTTGTGTTCGTAACCGCAAGCCGATTACATACAAAAAAGTTAGAACTACATTGAATGTCCATAGAATTATCAACCCTATCCTCTTAGTCAGTAGATTTAAAATGTAAAGTGTCAGGATACAGATATGTCTTTATTATTTGAACCGGTCTTATTCCCTACATAATATTACCATCTTCTGTCGCCAGATAATAAAGACATAATCTGTATCCTGACACTTTACATTTTAAACCTACTGACTAAGAGGATAGGTGGATAGGGTTGATAATTCTATGGACATTCAATGTAGTTCTAACTTTTTTGTATGTAGTTGGCTTGCGGTTACGGACACAAAGAAAGATAATAGTATTGTACACAAACAATGGCCTTTGTGTAGAAGATCGGCTCGCTAGAAATAATAATTTTTTTTTTTTTTTTTGGATTTTATGGCCTGGTTACAAGACCTTTAGGCCACAACTTTATTTTCAATCCAATCTTCTCTGGGAAGATTGGGGGCAACGTTGTTCGGTAGTTTGTAGGACAGAGGTCAAGATAGTTTTAACCTATGTACCACTTCGAGTCCACTTGTAACGAGAAGAAAGATGCCAGATACGCGAAATAAGTCCAAGTTTTCAATCACTGTGCAACACAATGGCATAAAAAGTACAAATCACTATCAGAAAAGAACTTTGAACACCTAAATACACAAAAAAATAAAACTAAAACAAATTACACATCCGCCATCTTTTAACGTTGCAAATGGCCTCTCAGAAATAATAAAGACTATACCTAAATGTTCCATACAAGTGACGGCATTAAATGCTGCCACTTTAAAATTTCTGTAAACTTTATCAAGTAAGTATATAAGAAACAATCAAAAGGTGTACTATTTATGTCTATTCAACCTTTATTATGAAGATATGCCCGCATTTATTTT
The DNA here is from genome assembly GCA_963966035.1 of Acleris laterana. Classification (NCBI taxonomy): domain Eukaryota; kingdom Metazoa; phylum Arthropoda; class Insecta; order Lepidoptera; family Tortricidae; genus Acleris; species Acleris laterana. Next base: position 15,993,058 of record OZ014440.1, read on the forward strand.
GTCGAATTCTCAAAAATGACCTCTTAGTTACTTTTAGTACATTAGTAAAATAATAAAGTAGGCCAAGAAACAGTCCCGGACACTTAATATTAGTTAAGTAGGAAATTTTAACCGAAGTTTATATTCGCAAGGGTATTGTAAAAATCCTAACGCCGTATAAAAAGCAATCCATTAAAAGTGCAAAATGTTGTAAAACGGCTGTGAATTTCCTAGTGATTTTTATATACCTACTTACCTACTTAAGTAAGCTTTTGAATCCCAGTATTTTGACTCCATAGGGTTTATTCCTATCTATAACTTTTTCTCTATACATATTCTTACATAGGTACATAATAGTTTATATAATATAGTACCTACTCTTTGTAAACGTTTCTTAAGCCTACATATTTATATAGAACATGTATTTAACCAAAGTTCTCCAAAATAAAAACCACGGAACACCAAGTTGCCAGTAAGAAAATATGTATTTAATAATTCTTTAATCAAAAAACGCTTTACTTGGAAGCAGCGAAAGAGATTTGTCAGGATCGTAGCGGGTGGAAATAAGTCGTCTCTGCCTAACAATTCTGGGAAACAGGCGTAATTAATGTATGCATGTACCTACTTTACTCATTTGATGTTTTAATAATTATCGTAAGTAATTGAAACCTGATGAATGAAGCATAAGAGATAACAAGTCGGTTTTCGTCAAAATTAGACATTCTCAGACTGAAAAGTTATTACCAGCAACAGTAAATAAGTTTTCATCACTAAAATATTGCGCCAATTTTCTAATTAACCTACCGCGAAGTACGACTCTCCCGCTCACGAACAGAATGTTAATGTTTACTGAAACATTTTGAACCTTATCCATGTGAACTTAAAGTTGAACAAGCCGACAATGTTTGTGTTATGCACATTGATTCGTTCAACTGTTTTGACCCACGCATTTAGGTTGAGCCAAAGACCTAAATCGTTTAGATAACTTAATTCTGCCTTCACTAATGTTTCTTCCCTAGTAGTGAGTAGATGCATTGTATTAGCAAAATAGAGTAGTGTTTAAAATTGAAATAGGAATTTTATACATACACTCAGGGGCAAAAATAACGGGTCAGAGTGCGTTTTTCATACAAACGAGGCTATTTCGAACTCTTGGTTCCTAGCCAGCGGTTCTTTTGAGTGAGGTTTAATGGTGGATACACCAAGGTTCAATAGAGGTGGTCAAAAATTCTCACAATCAGTTGACACCACAGCAAGAGAGTTTGAGTCAGAATTTGGATTTCCTTACATTTTATGGTCATTTTAGATGTTTTTTGAACATGCACAATTCCGGCGTTAGCCGCAGATTCAATCAGTTGGGTCTCCTAGGCACTCTGGACGTCCTGTATCAATGCTCGGGGTATCCATCATCAGATTTCACTACAAGCATCCCCTGGCGAAGAACCAAGGCTTCGAAATAGCCTCGTTTGTATGAAAAACGCACTCTGACCCGTTATTTTTGCCCCTGAGTGTATTACTATGTAGTTACAGGAACAAGGCTTCATTGACAGCCATATTAAGATAACAGCGACCATCTCTTTTACACAACGAAGATTACCAAGAGATTCACACTGATATGGTAGAGACACATAAAATAAAAATGATCTATTGTCTATTGTTTCATAATCACGGCGACATCCTTATTGTTGGTATGCCTTTAATCGAGCTTATAATATGAAATACCTACTACTCTACTGTATCAATTCCTGGCAAAATATTGATTGTGTTATCAGAAATAAACTATAACTAAAACGCAATGTATTTAATTATACCCCTGCAGGACTTATTCTAGTACTTAAAATTAGGTATGGTCATTTAAACACAATATTGTTTTGAAATCCACTGTATTTACCCAAGAAAAAACAGTATCTAAAGTAGACCAAAAATAGTTTAAAAAAATAGAGCAAAATAAACGGTCTGACCCATCACTAGGTAAAAAAACGAGATTTGTACAATACACCTTTGCTTAATTTAGTGATATTTAAAGTTTACTGTGACACATGCTTCCTACTAAAGATCCTGCTTTTGAAGATATTATCAATCCTACTAAAGACAGTATCCGCAGCCTTGGATGCATCAACCCTGTAGTGAAGTCCTTTCCTCATGTAATAGTCAACTAGAGGTACAGTTTGAGTGTGGTATGTAGCCAATCGCTTTTGAAGCGCAACTACATTATCATCCGAGCGTTTGAGCAAAGGCTCTCCGGTAACATCATCAGTCATCGGTTTCTTGGGTGGGTGGAACTCTTCATGGTAACTGCGACCACTAGGTGGGTGGATCAATCTACCAGTAATCCTACGTACCAAAAAGCTGTCCTCAATCCCAAACTCAATCACAGCATCAAGTGCTGTTTTTCTTTTTGTCAATAAGTCATCAAGCTGAAAAATAAACAATTGGTAAGTACCTATATCGGATGGAATAGATAATTCTTTAACAAATACTGATAAGTAAGTAAGACAATATTAGAAGCATGATAACAGTAGATTAGTTATTACAAATAAATCAATCAAACAAAGATAAGGGTGATTCCTCAGGCATTTCAACCACCGTCAGTTGGCTATCCTGCGTATTTAGGAATACGCAATAATATACTTAAAATTCAATCAATTGAGGCAAGAATAACAATGACAGCTCTGTGTGAATGTTAGCTGCTTGGTGTAGCTCAATCTTTCAATATTTATGACAGGGGACTGACTACGGTGGTTGAAACGCAGATGGAATCACCCATAATTAAAAAGTTCATACCCATAGATGTAGGTACGGTCACAAGCATTAATTTGGGACCCATTTCAAGAAAAATATGCTTGAAGTCGTCAATGTCATTAGAGATGTCAAGTCATTTGTAACTTTTAGAAAACTCAACCTTATTGTTGTAGAATGTCAGATTGACTTTGGACCTAAGGTGGGTACCAAATTAAATCTCGTGACTGTACAAGATTGTTTTTATTAAATTGACCTTACCTTCTCTGCTTGGGGGACCGTTCTAGGGAAACCATCAAGCAGGAAACCATTTTTGCAATCAGGTTGATCCAAGTTCTTATCAATCATGTCCACGACCATGTCATCTGACACCAGCTTGCCCTCATCCATGACTTTCTTGAGCTTCCGCCCTAACTCAGACCCCGAGGACACCTCTTCCCGCAGCATGTCACCAGTAGACAAGTGGCAAACACAATATTTTTCTTTCAATTTCGGAGCCTGTAATAGAACAACCCATATACATTTTATAGGATTCCAACAAAGTGGTGTAACTGTTGGGATTCAATTCTACACAAAATTCCAATTTCAATTCAAAACTGTTTTTTCATGTTACCAGAATAAAAGAGGTTCTAATATAATAACCTAAACAAAAGCCCTTATTAGGCCCTAGCCCAAGAAACACTTAATCATCTGCTCAAAGTTAATAAACAAACATGATTACCTAACAATTATGTAATGATAAGCCGTTCAAAGAAGCAAGTAATTAGTATTAACTTATTGAACTTTATAATATGATTAATGAAGGTCAAAATCCACAATGACTTTTACTATCCTCTACGCTTACCTGGGTGCCCTTGCCTGACCCCGGAGGGCCTAATAGTACAGCCCTTATGCCACAAGGGTCATTTTCGGGCTTGGGATTTAGTGCTGTAGCTGCTGGTGCCATAACGTTGAAGTTTTAGACCCTGGAGGTAAAGAAAGAGAGTTAATAAATATTTCCTGAAACGTGACTTAAAGTCGTAGTAAGCGTCTAGCGCCAGCTAAATTTTCACGACCACTGTACTATCAATTATTTAAATTGAAATATATCCACCTACCTACGGAATTTGTTGAACAATTGGTGAAAGACTTGATGCCGACATGACATGTGGTGACGTCGGTCGATAAAAGTCAATTCAAACTGATAACGATGTTCCGTTCCACACGTAAACAGTTATAAAAGTAATAAACGTGAATCGAAGTGTTACATAAAATTTTGGGATTGAGTCAAAGTCATTAGCATAAATAAATTTGTCGAAGCATTAGAAATAAATAATATTCTATATTCTATTTTTGTAATAAATGAATCATCGATCTTGATCAAAATACATACATAACCGCGTGACACATTAAACTGCATCAAACGGACACTGTTTGAAGATTTTGAAGTTTTGTTAATTTTGTTGTGTTATCTGTTATCTGGTTGCTATAACCTAAAATGTGGCGGTAAACAGAGGGATTCTGTAATTAAACTTGATTTTATTAATAATATGACTCAATGTTAGAGGGTTACTTTGCTTCGCCAAACATACTATATTAGTGCTCTGTCTTCTGGATCTTCTGATGCACAAACCTCAATATGACGACCGTTACAATCTGGTAAGTTACAATTTTAAACCCTTTTTGATTCTTGCAAATACTTTACGAGTTAAGTTTGAATGTTCGGTTTTAGTTATTGGAAGCAACTTTGGAGATGGGCGACGTCGAATACGTTATCCAAAGAAGAACTAACAGTTGTGTTGGATAAGAAGGAGGTTATAGAGGCGCTACGTAAAGGACTGGCCAGTTACAAGCCAGGGAAGAAGGAAGACTATGCTCGACTGCAGGCCCAACATACAGATCAGACGGCATTACTGAATGTTGTCCATACTTTACAGAATTATATGGTAAGACTCAAATTAGGAGGAAGATTTCAAATTAGGTTCTTTTTTATGCTAAACCAATAATGGTGCTGAGTTTCACTGTCAAGATAATACTTAACAAAGCACTTGTTTCCTCCCTTGAATACTAGATAGATACGAATCTGTACCCGCTGCCCTTCTTTATTAACAAGTACAGCTAAATCTAAGTACAATGAACAATTTTATTAAGTGTTTTTTGTTAAACAAAGCCTCAAAATCTGGATTTAGCCCCATTTTAGACAGAAGAGACCAGTGTGTGCTCTAAAACAAAAGTATTTAATTGTTATGTATCCTGCTTCTTTCAGGATGTGGACTGCTTTCAAATCTGGGAAATTCTGAAACATTATCTCTGTGACATATCCTATGGTACACCAGCCAATGCACTCAAAAACACAGCGTTTGTAGACACCAGACCCTCATTCCTCCTACCGAACATATGGAACTTCTATTATGCTGAAAGGCTATATCTACTTAAACTTCTGCAATATATTCTGCAGCACAAAGATGATAAAACACACAATTTCCATTTGCAATTTAGTAAAATATTTTGTGATTTAGGATTAGATAATTTAAGGGAATCTTTGATAGCACAATTTGAGAAGGTGTTGTTGACTGCACCTCCTCCAAAAAGAATACACAATGAATTCTCGAGTGACAGAATAAGACAAGAATGGGCAGAGTTTAAACTGCGGGAGCAAGTTGTCCTTCTACAAAATATTTTACTCTTAGCAAATGAGAAGGCATTTCCTGATAAGGATTTTGTCCAACTGTATCCATTGTTTGAAAAGCATAATTTTGGAAAGAATTTGGGCTATAATGAGTTACTAGAAGAAGACCATAAGAAGTTATGTTCAAGGATTACATACTTGGAAACGTGTATATTCATGGTGATGGTTGCTAACGTTGATAAATGGTAAGAAATTAAACTGACGAGTAATAAGCTCTCATATGCCTGTGGACATAGCATACAAAAGCTTTGTTTTCTATTTCTTTTTGTATAATCTTTTTTATAGAATCATTATATGAAAAGATACTAGAACTCCTTCTTTTAATGATAATTTATCTTTTGTAATCACTGTTTTTTCTTTCAGCCAAATGTCATCATGGATTGATAAATCAAAAGATGTTGTGGAATCAGAACTCACGCAGCTACAGTTGAACCCCGAACACAGCCCTATGCTCATGTCATGGATGCTACTTATGTTAAGGGTACTATTTCTACTAAAGCTTAATCCCCCTCTTCTCTTGGAAACTGTGTAATTATTCAGGAGAGAAAGTGACCACCTATAAAACAAAACAAAATCACCTGCATTATGTTCTCCATTGCTTCACAAATAACGGACAAGCCAACAAACAAACTCTGGTGTTTATTATAGTAGGGATAACTGTTTCAGAGTGATAAACATGCTAAGCTGTTCGAGACCCAATATCATCACTTTGGTGCCACTGCACTCAAGAGCCATCTGTTTGAGTTTATGCAGGAAATGTTGAACAGCCCTGTGTTTTCTGTGAGTATTGTCAAGTCCAAGTAATATCATTTTGGTTTATACTTCCGGTTTCTGCCCAATGTCCTCTACAAAGGACAAATCAAATCAAATGTGTCCTTTATTAAGAACACTGAGAAGGGCGAGGATATTGGAAATGTTTTAAGACCTACAATCCAAAGCGTTCAGGTTTTAATACAAAATGGACCTAACTAATGGGTTGTTGTAGCTGATTGTGTTAAACTGACTTTTTACTGAAATATAATTAACTCTCACCATACACTAATAAATAGTTCTTAAAGATATCCTCCAATAACCTCTTATTTTTGTTAGTAAACTTTGGACCTTATAGAAATAGATGCTTACATCAACTTATTCGGTAATAGTCTAAATCTCCATTGTTATAATCCTCAGGATCAGTCACTTTGCGCCTCAATAGCCAAAATTCACACATTCCGCTTCCTCAATGAACTATGTGACCGCTTTGATGGAGATGGTACTATCAGCAACCAGCCCGGGGTCATGCAGCTATGCTCACTGCTCCTAGAAACTGAAGAAATTGCTACAGAATTCTGGTGTCTGATGCAGAAGGAGGAAGGGTTTGGAGTTGTCTCTCTCTGGAATACGGCGTTAGAGTACTTTCCTCTCAATTTTAGTGCACTCAGTGTGTTGGCAGCTGGACTGGCAAAAGGAGGACTGCCCAGTGTGAGAAATGTGAGTATATTCAGTATAATTATGGTGCTTGAGCATCAAGCATTAATAAGTAATTCACTTGACTATGTTATTATACTATTTTCCTTCTTTGTAGCTTATAGCTGAACTTAAAAATCTACCAGTATTTACTGAATTGTACAGTCTAAACGCGGTGCCAATCATGGCCCTCAATGCTGAGGAGGCAATAATAGGCCGCGACCACTACCCCCTTGGCTGTGTCTCATACCGTGTAGAAGAAGGCTCCAAAGCCACCATAATGGAGAGAAAAGAAGGCACAATGATACACTACAGAACTCCATATAGCTATTGGACGGTGTTGAACAAAGATATTGAGCAAGCATTAGACAGAAAAGGACACCATCAGCACAATATAAAAGTAACAATCCAAAGGGTTTATGAAGGTACTAAAGTCCTCAAAAGCATTTTGAAGGCTTTGGTGCAACAAAAGGAGGTACCAAAGACATTGGTGGAGCCAAGCGAAGGGGTGTTTGATGTGTTGGTGAGGTTTATGAGAGCGGAAACACCCCCGCTGCCGCTGTTGGTCGAGTGTTTGGAAATGTGTACTGCTCTTATACCAATGTTCCCAAAGGAGATTCATATAAGGTTGGTTTACTGTACATTTTCTTTGCTGTTAAATAGATCATGCAGTAGAAAACTTTCTACAAGCAAAACCCCTTTACCCTTTCTTTTTATATTGCAGTAACAACGTCATAAGATTAATAATTATGATTGCTTTTACTTTATTTTAAACCATCACTTGTGAATTTTTACAAGATGCCTAAAAGGCTTAACTCATGATAGAATTAGCAACAACAAATTCTATTGAAGAGACTTATGGCAGGGCACACCAAGCGCTTAGTGGTATACGCGTCGCCTTGATATTCAGGCCGTACAATTTCCTTTAAACGCTCCAACTCTAGTGTGACCTTAAACTAACCTTAAAAGTACTGTTCCCCTGCAGACTGAGCAACACTGGGTTACTTCCTCGCGTAATGAACCGGCAGCTGACACCAACTCAGTACGCCAGTGGAGAGTCTCTGGATTCCGCGGCGGTCGGCGCTTACCTCATCACCCTAGAACAACCCAGCGGCACTTATAACTTCCTCCGGGCATACATCGAGATGCTCTGCACATTCCATGAGGTAATAAAATTATTGAAAATATGAACAAAATATTACGTCGAAAGAGGCACACTGTTAGAGTAGGCTTCCCGTAAAGATCGTCACAATAATCGGTGTTCCCTAATCTAGTTGATTCTTGCTACCTTCAGCAGTAGGCAATTATGGTCGCTTTTATCGCTGGTTTTATGATGTGGATACAACATTCGTCACTTTCTGGCAAGTACGCAAGCACGAGACTGACGAATATTCTATCCACAGCTATAAACAAGACCAGAATAGGGCCGCAGATTGCTGGTGTCATCATACATTCCTACCAGATAGGTCCAAAAGGTAGCTTGAATTAGATATTTTTAAACTTTCGCGTATTCTGTAGCTCTGCCTACCCCACTTTGGGAATAAAGGCGTGAGCTTATGTATGTATGTACACCCAAGCCAAGCAGAATTTTAGGTCTAATATATCTTGAATTTTTGTTATTTTTACTGTTCTTGCTATTTCTGGTTTATGTTGCCTTTAGACCTATAGAATAACTTCTGAAAAAAAAACAATCTTTGCTCTAAAACGGGAAAATAAAATGCATACATATTTTAGGTATCAGACGATGAGCGCATTACATTCGACATCATTCTGCCCGGTGCCGTGCTGATATTGCGCGAGGTATTCCCGAGCGTGTCCGAGTGGCGTTACAGCAACGCGCGCGAGCGGCGCGAACTGTTGCACCTGTGCTCGCGCTTCATTAACTTGTTGCTGCAACGGACCAAGGACGATGTGGCCAAGAAAACCTGCGTCTTTAGTCTGCTATACACCGAGAATGCGCTGGAACTGCTGAAAATTATATCTGTTGGTGAGTTAAGGGATGTTGTTTTTGTCAGGTTGCTGCAACAAGACTTCGTATGGCAATTATTTTAGATACCTACTATACAGCATTTTTCTGAACATTCTGAATGAGAGGCAAATAATAAAATCCATGTTGAATATAAAAAGTATGATTATTATGGTACTTAATTTATTGAAATCCAGAAACTTTTAACCTATAGTCTATACTTTTGGGGAAATTAAAAAATGTAAACAAAACTACCACGTGATTTCTGCTTCTATTGGCTGACGAACTATCGTCAGCCAATAGAAGCAGAACACTTATACGTCAAAGTGCAATAAAACAGTTTTGATGGGCAGTTTAATAATGTCACGTAGTTTAGATTGTTTACAATTTTTTGAATACCTAAAAGTATAGACTATAATCGAGACGCAAATCTTAAAACTTCTTGGCAAAGTGTAGTATAATAACATGATATACTTTTAACTCACGTCTTTGTTATGCCATTTAATAATGGTATCAAACGTATTTTAATCTACTTGTACTAAAATTTTGTTTATGTTGATGACTTCTCGTTGTATTTACCCGACTAGAAGGACGGTAATGTTTTTTCATTTAATATGAAACTGTCAAAATCTTGTTCCTAAAGGCAACAATCAACTAGAACTCACCATGCACGGTGAAACCAACTGGACCTCCGGCGAGTGTACTCAGCACGTTACAACCATACAGCGCTGCGTAGCGATAATCATGTGCGCCCTACGGCTCAAACCTACCGTCGCGGCCCCCAGTGACGTCACACCTCTGGAACACCTCGTGTTCTCTCAGAACACCCACAAAGGTGCGCTAAAAGTGGTGCCAAGAGTCGCAAGCTACATCAACAATGCGTTCAACAGAAATCTTCCGGTGCTATGCTGTAGGTTGCTGAAAAAGTTTGCCGTTGTAAGTATTGATGCAACCAGAAATTCTTTCCTGGTAAATTGAAATTTGGAAGCCTGGTCCTTTCATTCGGGGTTGATTTAGTGTGAAATCCTCGTACTTTTTATTTCTGTAGATAACCTACAGTAACAGTATGTCCCAAAAATGTGACATCTGTCTATTTTGAACCATGTACCTTTTACTGTGGTCATGTTAGGCTGGTTGGGTACGTCTTAGGCTGGGTTATGTCCGGTGTCACTCTGACGTTACATTTTCGGGACACACTGTATAGTCGATCAGTAGCTATGAAAACCAATCAAGGATAGAAATAATAAATCTTAATTTTATCGTACTATCGTTATTTCTATTTCTATTTCTAGGGTTTTCAAATGTCATTGTTCGCGGCACTAGAAATGACTGCATACCAAGTCCGCGTTATGTTTTTGGAAAGACTTCGGGATAAATACGAGACCGCTGAGCTTAAGATAGCCATACTAGAGTTTGTGTCCACGTGCATCGGCAACCAACCTGGCCTGACTGAAGCTTTCTTCAACATCTGCCATGAAAAGATGGAGACAGACAATAGTGATAAGGTCAAGACTGTAACGGAGAAAAAGAGTAAAGAGGATAGCAGTTTCGAAGGAGTGCTAGGGTATATGGCGGACTATCTTGGAACTGTGAAAGCTGTAAGTAATTTTTTTAAGAAAAGTTATTTTCTAGGGACCTGTCTCTAAACTTTTCCAGCAAAGTAACGTTTATAAAAAGCTAATTGCGATTTTTTTAAATGATTCCACTTTTTTTAGGACCCGAAGTTACTCCATAGCCCTTTATTATCATGCATCATGGGTCTTTTCCACGCTTTATGGAAAAATAACATGCAGATACTTGTTAAAAAGCTACGCGAGAACCCAAAGTTCTGGGAACACATGACCAGCCCCTTATTCAGCGAAATCCAACCAGGGTTGAACACTTACTCTCAGATATTCAACGTGATCAGCATTGAATTATTCGTGTCTAGGTCGAATTTAGAACCGAGCTTCGTAGAAATGCTCGAAAAGTTCTTTAACACTGACAATAAGCATCTAGACACGTGGGTGGATTACATATTCTCTTTCAAAGGAAGGTGCCGCTGCGAGGAGATTGTCGACAAAGTTCCTGTCTGGTTAAGCTTGTTGACTTCATGGAAAGATTTCACCACAATTTTCTGCAAGTGTTTGCCTATAAGTTTGAACATCGCGCATAAAGCGAAAATGGTGGCGCCATGTATGGCTGCATTGCTCAATGAACTTGAGGATCTTGAAGATGGGAGGATCGTTGTCATCTTGTCAGAGCTGTATGTCATCATGCTCGCCAACTGGAAGGAAGATTGCTTCGAGAACAGGAAAGCAAGCGCGAAACAAATCGATACCCTACTTACTAACACAGCCGCGGTATACGAGTGTTTACACCCTAGAGCAGTACGCGCCATTCTCTCAATAGGAACCGTCGCGATCAGCACTTTAGACTACGAGATAAAAGCCAACAGTGCCATAGCGCAAAGCATTATTAGATCAGTCACTAATATAAATAGCCTGGAATTGGAGAAACTATGCGACGAAATCAAACAAGAAACGACACCAAAACCAAAAGAAAGCCCCAGCGAAGACATTCCTCCAGTAGTGCTATCTCTAGCTATGTTGGAGCAATGTCTCGAATTGTACGATGGAATGTTCACGGGTCTTCCCCAATGGTTCCAATCGACAAGATTCGTTAACAAGCTACTATGTTGCCTTCAGATTTGCTTGCAGAATCGCAAGCACTACCACACGAGTCTCGCCGCATTGCGATGTCTCACGTCGTACGCTAGAGGACCGTTTGCCAACGATCTGTTAATGAGTGATGTGGATCAGTTCCTATGGATGCAGCTTCTGCCCCCCAAGATTAATCAGAATGATGATGCGGCGTGGATGCCCGAGGAGTGGTGGCGAGTGTACGGTTATAGTTTGGACTTTATTTCGATGATGGTGATGAAGCATGGGCAGTATTTCGCCGGGGACGCGATCACGTTTGTGGGGGTGCACCTGGAGCACCTGGTGGAGGCCGTGATGCTGCCGCTGCAGGTGGTGACCCTGGAGGCACTCAACATGTGCGCAGCGGCGCTCAACCTCGTCGTGCAGCTGGTCAAGTTCGAGTCGCGCTGGCGCATTGAGAATCTTAATTCGTTGGTGGGAATCATGGTAAGTTATAAATAATAATTACAAGTTATACAGCACAATACACACACCTTATTGTACACCGTACAGAAACATTATGCAGGTAAACAACACGAATACGGTCTTATCGCTGAATAGCGATCTCTTCGTGATAACTTTAGAGGGGGTACAATTAATAATTAGATGTAATGTCATATCATAGTGCTTTATGAACTCTTCCTTTTGTACAAAGAAACTGCTATCATGTTTGAATGTACATATACAGTCACGGAATGAAAAGGTTGACCAGATAAATTCATTTACGCGTTGCAAGCACATGTTACCTTTTTAAACTGGGTAATAGACGAGAGAAATAATATTGAACCAATAGTGGCTGTTGTTTATACGTGACCATAGCAACCCTTTTGTAACGACCAATAAAGACTAAGTTCAGTTTGAACCAATGGTGGCTGTTCTTTATACGTGACCACAGCAAAACTTTTGTAACGACTAATAAAAACTTCAGTCAGTAGCCATTCAACAAAGAATTGAACTTGAACTTGAAAAATTTGAGTTCAGTTTGAACCAATAGTGGCTGTTGTTTATACGCCCATACGACCATGGTAACCATGTATTTGTAGTGTCAGGGCCATGTAGTGAAATAACATTCATTATGACGGAATGCGTCATACTCGGTCGATAAGCAGATACTGATAACAGTGATAACTTATACTGAGCAAGCAAAAACCGATCTTAAGGTGGTCAACCTTTTCATTCCGCGACTGTACATTATACCTACTCTACATCTGAAATAGAAATATCTTCTAATACCGAACCGGTCCCAGTTTCGTCCGAGTAGTCTCCTTTGAAGAACCAAGTGCATTAATATCATTTATCAATATACTTAGTCGAATATCAATCTGTTGAGGCGAACTGGGACGAAATATGTTACACTGTGAATATGTTACACAAATAGTAATTTCTTGCCACGTACTTGGTATAGTTGACGAAATATAATTTGCACAGTTTCGACGTAGCCCTCCTAAGACGAATTAATGCAAATTATATTTCGTCAACTTTAACTTGACGGTTTCGTTTCCCCTCTAGCGGAGCATCAGCTTGTGCCTGTACCACTGCGTGACGCTGACGCTGCGCTCGCGCCGCTCCGCCGACCCGGCGTTGCCGCCTCTGGATACCGCGCAACAATCGCCCATCATCCTGCACAGGTACGTACAGTCGACAAAGCTAAACTCGGAAATGGAATTGAGATCAAAATTATAACCACTTTTCTAACTTTGGTTTAAATGTAGGTGTTTTTATTTTTTACCAATGAAACTTACCCTAATATTACTGGTTACACGAGTTCTCATTGATGTTAAAATAACGAAATAATCAAGATGGGAACTGTCTGACTGATCTCGAATTTCATTTTCGAGTATAGTGTGAATAGGCATCTTGTGGGTGAGCAGCTCAGCAGTGTCGAATGCATAAGTTGCCGAGATAAGTACCTACGTATGGCCGATGGAACTAGGTCCGACTGTAAACCTCTGTCGTTTGACATGTGTCACATTGTGAGAGCTTGACATTGTGAGAGCGTGACATTATGAGAACGTGACATTATGCGTCTCCTAAAAAAGGATGATCACGTGACATTTTGCGAACGTGACGTTGTACGCCGACAAAATCGTTGTAAAATCGTGATGTGTACACGGCCCGCGAGCCTGTTCTCCACTAGGAGCTTGTTACTGTATTGGCTACGGTTACGAGTACCCGGGTACTATACGTGTATGAGGGCTGACTGGAACATGTTTCCGTGTAGAGTCCTGGAGATCCTGCACATGTCGACGCTGTGCCTGCACTCGTTCAGCCCGCCGCTGCTGCAGCTGCTGGCGGCCCCGGCGGACGCGGCGCGCTGGCCCGCCGCTGGTGGAGCTGCACTTCGGCGCGCCCAAGCTGGCGCGCGAGCCCGCCACGCAGCTCACGCTCGGCGCGCTGCTGGCCGCCGTCTGCGTGCTCACGCGCTCGGCTCAACCACGTGAGTCTAAGGGCCTGTTGTTTGATCAGTAGTTAAACTAACTAATTGTTAAAATTTGAAAAAGGAATCGAAAATTTGAAGGAATCTCAAGGAAATGTGTCAAATTTTCAATTCCTTTTTCGAATATTAACGATTAGTTAGTTTAACTACTGATCAAACAACAGGCCCTACCTAAGTATGCGTTGAAGGCGACCGGCTGCCAACGGAGTCCACCGAGTTGACAAGTCGCAGCGGTGCTGTGGATCGATTGATTCCTTATTAATAAATATAAATTTACACATCATTTTAAAGTATACAAACAGTTCATAGTAATTCAAACATTTGTTGTTTTTTAATCATTTACAACTAACCTTAACAATCTGTCAATCATTGGAACACATATTGTAATCTAAACCAGAATATTTTATTGTATATAAACAAGTCATGTACTACCTACATTATAAAAATATATAATTTACCCCACCTTCGTTTACAATCACGCCCGACGTAACGAGACGTATTCTTAAAAAGTTCTCAACCGAATAGTGTATGCCACGTCAATCAGTTAGGTGTTTTATATCAATAATTATGTCAACAATGGCATTATGACCAAAAAAAATATGGGAAACGAGCTCCCGGCCGATCGCTACCACCATCTTATTCTCTAACCTACTGCCAAGCAGCAATGTTCGCATTGTTATTTCGCAGCGTATGGATAAGACAACTGGTAAAATTACTAGCATAGAGACATTCCATCTTAATCTTCAGGTTTCCGACGCATTTCAAGTCTCAGGTTTGTAGTCTTGAGAATTCAAGTTGGCTTGTGTACTCGTTGGTCTTCTCGTTGCCATAAGAGCACTTGTGTTCCCAGGCGTACCACGCGGAGGAGTCGAGCGGCGCGCGCTCCCCGCGCGGGCGCCGGCGCGCGTGCTCGTGCAGCCCGGGCGAGCGGCGCGCGGGCCGCAGCGAGTCGCTCACGAGCATCTCCTCGGCCGCCAGCGCCGGCCCGCTGCTCGAGCACCGGCTCGTCGCCGCCGCGCTCGAGGCCACCGCCACGCTCGCCGCCTCG
>OZ014440.1:16008221-16067227 GCA_963966035.1 Acleris laterana
GAACGTCTAGGCTTGTACTATGGGTACTGGACAGCGATATAAATACTTCTATACAGAAATATATACTTCAATACACAGAAACCAGAGAACAGAGAAAATACAAAATAAGTTAGGAGTTTAAATTCAACTCATGGCACGTGCGTTAGCGGTAGTCAGCAAACGAGAGAGAGAGAGAGAGAGAGAGAGAGAGAGAGAGAGAGAGAGAGAGAGAGAGAGAGAGAGAGAGAGAGAGAGAGAGAGAGAGAGAGAGAGAGAGAGAGAGAGAGAGAGAAAAGAGCGCATTGTGCCGGTAGTTACTGTATTCCAGGCAATTAATGATGATTTTATTGCCAGTGTAAGTGTGTGACGTTAATATTGTTTGCCCCAGGAGTAAGCGAGACGAGTGCAACAGGAGGCGCGGCCGCAGGCGGCAGCAGTCCAGGCGCCAAAGACCAGCTACTATACCTCTCGCAGCTTCTAGGCTTCACTGTGCAGTTCTCAGACTTCCCTAAGGTTGGTACTCTCTTTGGAAAGAGCAGGGGTTTTGGGAAAAAATCATTGTCAAGCTAATTTTAATTCATAGATAATTGTCTTATGGGCACCCCAGACTAACAGTTGGATTGACCGACCGAGGTAAACAGCTGCGTTAGGATGAAAAATGTATATAAACGTCTCTGTTCTAATACAATGAATGAAAGCCCAAAATCCGCCAGCGGGTACGAGTCATATTTGCTAACCAACACCCTACTACTGGTCATCCTACCGTCTGCGTCAGTACATTTTGTACACAAGACCATTCTGTAATCTATACTCAATACAATGATATTATTCAAGAACTTTCAGTATTCTATTAATTACACAAAAAAACAGATTGTTCACAGTATTTTTTAAACGTTAGTTATTTTTTCCAGCGAAACCACGGCGAATACCTATCGCTAGTGTCTCTATCGACGGAGCCGCCGGTGATGTGCCACGGCGGCGGGCCCAGCACGCAGCACTCGCACGAGCAGTGCGCGCGCGCCGCGCTCCGGGCGCTCGCGCTCATGGGGCTGGACGCCGAGCCGCACGCGCCGTACGTACACACAACACACTCAGTACATGTAGCTAGTGTGACTTTACATTAAATCGCAGCATACTGTTCTATTCGCGTCTAACTCTATGTTGAATACTCCCGTGATGACGATCGACGACTATGACGACGACGACGACGATGATAATACATGTTTATTGTTTGTTTAGAGATGTTAATTAATGTATTGATCGTGAGTTCTGGATTTATCGGGCATTTACTATAGTGCCTCTTATTAACAACAGTCCATCTCTGCCTCAAATCTCAAAGACTGGTGATAGACGCGGGTAATTAAAGCCCGTCCGCACGGACATCCGTGTCGGGGTTGAAACACTGGAATTTGCACGGACCCGAGTAATTTAGACGCTTATTAGCAGTGATCGGATCTAGGATGCAATTTGGGGTGAACGACCTCAAACGTTATGCCTAACATGGATGTGACTCGGGATTTTGGGAAATGGGTTATTATTAATAATTAATAACTTTTGTCGATTAAACTAAATAAACAAAATGAAAATGTTCGCTATCTATCTATAATAGGTCATTTATTTGACACATACTTTTAAAAAATATTTTAGATATAAAATAACTATACTTTTTGAAACAAATTTTAAAAATAAACATCTTTATAACATACAACACAATAGCATACTAATTATATCCCTTACAATAATACCTAGACAAAAGAAATAGTAACATGGCAAAAACTTAACCTAAAAATAAAATGAAATTAAAACTACTATGTTTTAGTCGTGTTTATATAATTAAAGTAACATACTATTATTTTTTCAATATTTTCAGTTGTTAATCGATTTCTTTTAACATCTAAGATCCATTTGTAAGTGGAAAAAGACCTTTCGACTTTTACTGATGTAAGCGAAGCGAATTTGTAAATAGAATTTTCGTCACTTGTAGATTCATTTGACATCTGATAAATTTTACCTTTTTATAAATGTAGGTATCAAAGAGACTCGCGGGATTGTAAGTCATATCCATGTTAAGATAACGGACTTAAACCCCGGGAAATTGCATCCTAGATCCGATCACTGCTTATTAGTCTTATTACCGCCGGGGCTAGGATTAAGACATTTATATCTTGGGCAACACAGATACATGTGGGGCGTGTATTGGGAGCTCAACACTAACTGATTTGTCTCGGGGTGCTAATGTGAACATGCTCTTAAAACATGGTCAGGCGCAATCCATAATACAAGTACATCGGCAGGCCCGACCTGTCGCGCCTTATAAATGGGTTCCGGGCGAATTCAAACGAATTATGCGATAAGAAAGAGAAGCAGAAAGTAGACATGTTCGATCTACCTTTAAATTGAGTCTGTTTTGTAAGGAAGAGCGCCTGTCGTGCCTGCACTATAATGTTGTGTTCCTCCCCGCAGGTCCGCGGGCGCGCTGCCCGGCGGCGGCCCGGCGCTGGCCGAGTGACAGTGACGCCCGTAGCGCTGGCTCCCTCTCGTCTCAACGTAAAGCAATACCGACTTGTTGTGAATATCTCACAGTGCGAAAATACTAGTTCGGGATAACTTCACCAAATATATTTAAAAAGTATTCGAATACATTTCTATTATATACTCCTAGCTATGACGTTTCGTATGATCTCGGGTCTTGCAACAAGCTAGTTTTTTTTATCGAATCACGGTTTTCTATTATCCTAGCTGTGTCTTTATTTTAGTTAAATCTAACGATCTGTGGGAAGACTATTTTATGTTGATTAATCTCGAACGCTTTGAACTGTCGCTCACAAACTAGCCGTACTATTCGCTTTCGTTTATATTATAACTATTATAAGTTGTGTTAGAAATGAATTAGGTTCGTTAAGCGCTACGACTCGATGTGACATAGTTTCAATTAATCGATTATTTGTCGACGACTTATATAAATTGGTTTATGCTCGATTTTAAGTAGAAAACGGAAGTAAATTATGTAGAAACGAAGACGAAACGGGCTGTGGAGCCAAACCAAATGTCCGTCCGCGGAGGGCGGACCAGTTGCATCATGCGGCCATGATGTCTCTTAGTTTAGGTATCGACCTCGCTGGCCTCGATTTACAACCACTGGCGAGTGCGCGACTGCCTCCCGACCCTAAGCTATGAAATGTGTAATTCTAGGCTTAAGACTAACCCCGCGTAGCGACCCGACCACGCAGGCGCGACGCCTCTGCCCAGGGCTCGGGCCGAGGCTCCTCGCGCGAACCATTAGGCTCTGTAACCAATATCTAGTACATGTAACCCATTAGCGTAGTGTTTCGTTAATCACGTTCATAGCATGATTGTTCTCCTAGCTGTTAAAATATGATAAGTGATACAATTGATCGGTGTAATGTAACTTTTTATTTTATTTATATGTTTTATAAAGACCCGAAGGGACTTGTGAACCGATCAGTTGTATAGTGTGTACCGATTGTACATTTCATTGTAGTGGGTCTGACGACGCAGGCTGTACGTAGGGCGTCGCAGCCGTCGCGCGGCCCACCGCACAGAGTTGACTTATTTTACTGGTCAGTAAAACTCACCAACCGCGCCGGTGGGCGGCCCGCGACCTGCGACCGAGTAAGCTTTCTATTACTTGTGATTTACTTATTGTATATTTATATTAACGATTTTAAATCGAGGCCATTGAAACAATTTCTTCATGTAGAAAGTTGCACAGATAACTAAACATTAAGAAATTATTATTTGACAAAGAAACGCCAAAAGGGCTTTAAGAAGTGTTTTTATTTATTTTGTTCCAAGGAACTTATGTTTATATTATTATGCGAGTGGAACAAGTCCCAACTGAACTTCGTACTGTTAGCGACTTAAAATAAGAATTCAACAATAAAAGTTATTAAAGATGTCGTATGATTTTCATTTAACACAGTATTGACTACACAAGAACACAGGCCAGCGGGACAAAATATGGATAAAGCATCCGTCACTCTCATACTTCCATTACGTGTCAAAAAGTGACGGATATTTTATCCACATGTTGTCAGGCGATAAACGCAGCCCTATTAGGCTCCTAGGTATCGCTATTAGACTTGCACTCTCTACTCACTCTCCTCGGGCCCTAATATATAAATAAGTACTCTTGTCAAAAAGTGACGGATGCTTTATCCACATTTGATACGCGATATAGACGCAGCCATACTAGGCCCGCTGAAGAAGCCTTCTATTTCACATACGTCAGTTTGTCCGCACAAGTTCAAAGAGAAAACCGGGCGGCACTGGTACAGTGCGATAGCTCTTAGTTGCTTCGGGTTTGTACTTATCTTTCACACTCTCATACGATCTTATTAATAGCGAGTGAGAGAAATGTAGAAAGCCGAAGCATCTAAGTGCTCACAGTATAGTATTTATTCGAGCCCATTTAGGGCCTCTATTATACACTGTAAAACCATATAGACTTAACATGGTATCGTAAAGGATCCCCCCGGCTTAAGGACACCGCAGACCGCAGTGTTTTTTATTTTATTTGTTCAACCAAAAACATTGGATATTTTTTCAGAGAGTAAACAGTTGTCGAATAAAACCAATTATCAATGTAAAAATAAAAACAAAGTTTTATTATTAATTAAAAATAGTAGCAATGTATAACAATATCACCAGTCTCATGGAGAGCCGAGGTAATCGTCGAGGGCGGCGGTCGCGGTATATTTACATAATACTATTTGTTTGTAATACTACGTTCACTTGACGAACTTGAGGCCGAGCGCTTGCGTCATGAAGGACAGGATGTCTGTGTGCTCGTCGATCTGCAACGCAACCGTGGGGGTGAGAACATGTTTGTACGGCTTGGCGAAACAGTCTGTGTGATGACCGCAACACAATATTCTCATTGAGTAAAAAAAACACGCAATTTTATGTTATCCAATGGTATACTTATATCGAATATTGTGGATTCCGGCACCTCCACTGCGGCACGCGCAAGCAGCATTTGAGACACGTGAGCCAGATGAGCCACATGCATTAATTGTTCTAGCCGGGTGTGCCGTCGTAGGACTATTTACAAGTTTGGTACAGTCGGCAAAAAATTTGGTCTACAGTTGAAGTTCATTTACACGTCATGATACAACAAGTTCGATTTTCCCTTGCAATAATATTATGACAGTGACAAGTGTCAACCTTAGCGATAACTAGATCTCACAGAAGCTTTTGTCAAAACTGGGAGACCATTTGTTTGGGCGACCGTACGAAGCGATTAGATAAAGTTGTTAGTGCAACTAGTTGACTCACGAGCTTGGCGGTGGGCTTGCCGGTGCCGTGGCCGGCCTTGGTGTCGACGCGCGCGAGCAGCGGCGCGGGCGCGCGGGGCGCGGCGTGCTGCAGCGCGGCGATGTACTTGAGCGAGTGCAGCGGCACCACGCGGTCGTCGTGGTCCGCCGTCAGCACCAGCGTCGCCGGGTACGCCGAGCGCTCTGACAAACAACACAACACAATAACAACACTACGTTTTTCTACTCTCATACTATAAAATCACAAATATTTATATCTAAACGCTATCGTAATTTAAGCGTGAAAACAGTTCTATAATGAGTATTGCAATGGTAATAACAGTTCTATAATAATTATTTAAAATTTAAAGTCGCTCAGCGAGCTATGGAGAGGGCTATGTTGGGAGTTTCTCTGAAGGATCGGATCCGTAATGAGGTGATCCGACAGAGAATTAAGGTTATCGACGTAGTCCATAGAATTAGCAGCTTGAAGTGGCAGTGGGCCGGCCATTTGTGCCGCTGAACCGATAATCGCTGGAGTTATCGTATTCTTGAGTGGAGACCGCGAATCGGCAAACGTAGTGTAGGACGCCCTCAGACTAGGTGGAGTGACGATCTTCGCGAGGTGGCTGGCAAGAACTGGATGAGAGTGGCCACGAATCGTGCTCGTTGGCGTGCAATGGGAGAGGCCTATGTCCAGCAGTGGACTAATATAGGCTGATGATGAATAATTATTATGGCATTGTTATTACCATGGCTACACGCACGAACCACTTCAGTGATGGCGTTTGTTGGCCAACTGACTGATTTTTATATCATACTTGTCAAAAAGAGTTTTGGCGCGGTGGTCGTGTTTATGGATGTGGATAAAACATGTGTCACTTTCCGACCAATATGTAAGGTTGAGAGTGACGGATGTTTTATCCAAGACCATAACGAGCCGCTACCCGCTTACCGGCAAAGCGACAACAACGCTTTCGTAGTGCTCGAGAAAAAATATACTTATATAAATATTAAAACTGAGTCTAGTAACCTGTGTTATATATCAGTATAAAGAGAAAATAAACAGGCTCATTGTAGTGAAATCCGTTTAACTCTATCTATAATACTTTTCGTGATATCTTTGTGTTAAGTTTAAAAAAATACATTAAACGGTTGGTTTGGGAAGCTTATCGGGCGGGCGCAAGGTCAAAGGCTACCGGCTGCGCGAGGGAGGTCAACGACCGACGCCTCGGGGATCTCCGGACCGATTCGAGCCTGCGCTGCGCCGGCACAGCTGAGCTAATTACCTGTGAGTTGTGACAAATACCGTCGGCTGAGTTTATTAGTAAACAAACCGTAAGTTGTACTTAACAAGGATCATGGCACAAAATTGCGACAAATGCAATACTTTAATTAAAATAAGACAATACCTTACGTGTTTATTATGCAAGCGCGCTTATCACCTTAACTGTTGTAATGTGTCCTTTAAAAGATTTTATTTGATGAAACCAGAAAGTAAAGCTTCTTGGAAATGTATAACGTGCCTGAGTAATCCCTACAATGATGAGGATAATATCACACTAAGAAGAAAATTCCGCGCTATTATTCCTACAAATAACTCGTTTGAAGCATTGTCATGCCTATCAGACGATGATGACGAGCTGGATCAAACACCGCCTTCGCCCGGGATTGAGCTGAATAGGAGTCGTCCGGATAAAATGTGTACTTTCGGCAAAACAGAGGAGTTGGAAAAAATTATTTCGGATTTGAAGGAGAGACTGGTTGTAGCAGACACTGAAGTTGAAAACTTACTCACGGAAAACTTTTCACTCAAAAGTAAAATAAAAAGCTACGAGCAAAAAGTTAATCAGCTAAAAACACTGAGCAAGTCAATATCAACTAAAGATACCACTAAAAAAAACGGATTAAAAGGAACACAGCAGGCAGACAGAGTTTAAACCAAAGCTTTATTGAATTAAACTCTAAACCGAATGCTCAGTGCTTGACTCGCCACCACTCATCCACGAAAGTCTCTGATGATGAAAGCCCAGTGATGTCACCAATGATGATCAAACCACCACACTTTAGTACTCCTAGTGCCGCCGCTAAGTTGCACTCGAAGAAAAGTTACATATATATATTTGGGGACGAGCATGTACGTGGTTTGTCTATGAAACTACTTCACTCCAGAGCCGATATAAAAAAAGACATGTACGGTGTAACGTCAATGGTCAAACCCTACGCATCGACATCGCAGGTACTCGAGAGTGTTCATAACGTCGAAAATAGTGTAACCAAGGATGATGTAATTGTTTTGTCTATTCAATGTCGTGAAAAGGATCCCTATGTCTTGCTGTCAAATCTGTGTAATACTTTGTTAAAGTTTAAAGGCAACCAAGTAATAATATTAAACGTACGTAGATATCAACATTTAGACGATAATATACTACATCAAGAATTGAAATCGCTTGTAAATAAATATGCAAATTGCAAAGTAATAGATGTATATAAAAGTTCTAATTATTACTCTCCATCGGTTTTAAATTGGATATGTTTTAAGCTGAACGAAGAAATAAATTGCTTACAGAGTAATAATAATATTAATAATAATATATTGTTGGATGCTAACAAATGTAATAAAACGGTAAAGCCAATAATAGAGAATGACTGTAACACATTTTTTCGTACCTAAAGCCATAGTATATTCAAATCGCCATAACACGCAAGACGTCATAACGTCCACGATAGATAGCTGTGATAGTGTCTCGATCTTCAATCAAAACATAGGGGGACTTTACAGCAAGTGTGATCTCCTGGACATCACATTAAAAGAGTTATCGGATGAAGGCAAAGAGTTTGACATAGTGTGTTTAAGTGAAACTTTTATTTGTGAAGGTTCTCAGAAAAATATAAAGTTAAATAATTTTAAAGTAGGGGAGGAACATGTATTTTACTGAAAAATAATTTTGAGTTCAAAAACCTACCTTACATTACAGAGATGGCAACTAAGTTCAGTTTTGAATGTTGCGGCATTGAAGTCACTGGCATGGGGCTCATCGTGGTAAATATCTATAGAATTCCAGAGCAGACAAGGACACACGTGGGCATATTCCTTCACAAACTGGATAGATTACTAAATTATCTAGTGTCCAAATTCAAAAATAAGAAAATAGTTATCTGTGGGGACTGGAATATTGATATTTTAAAGGAGAGTAGTGCATCCAGGGACCTTTGTAGCACATTAAATAATTACAATTTTAATATGCATATTTTAAAACCTACTAGGCTCAATGCCTGTATCGATCAAATAGCAAGCAATATAAAAAGAGTAAAAGCGTCCGTTTATTACCTTGGGCTATCGGACCATGAGACGGCTCAATCCATAACTCTGGAGACAGTAAAAATAAAAAAAGCCTTCGTCTCCTGGTTTGAAAACAAGCGAGATTATAGTTCATACAATGTTGGCAAATTTTGTGAATGTATGGCCGCTCTTTCTTTTTCCGAAGTTATGAGCTCAGACGGTGTAATTAGTGCGTTTCAATGTTTCTATGACCTACTATGTCTGTTTTATGATTTGTGCTTTCCGGTTATTAGGGTTAAGATTAACAATAGACCTAGGAAAATTAACTGGCTGAGTAAGGGTTTGAAAAAGTCGTGTAAGGTCAAGCGATCACTTTATTTTAACTACCAAAGAACGAATATCAACAAACGGCTGTATAAAATCAAATTTAAAAATTATAATTCTATTTTAAAAAAATGTTTATTAAATGCCCAAAAAATTAAAAATGTCCTGTATCTACAAAACAATAAAAATATGTGTAGAGCAACTTGGAACATGATTTCTTCTACCGTTTCAAATAATTTACACAAAAATGACATAGATATTATTCAATTTAATAATGACATATATTCTAATCCAAAAGTTATTTGCAATATTTTTAATAATTATTTCATTGACTCGACGAAACAAGCTATTTTATCGAATTATAACTCAACCTTTAGATCTTTTTTACCTGAAATTAATCATCATACCATATTTCTAAAGCCAGTTGATGAAAATGAGATTTTTAAAATAATATTGTCGTTAAGGAACAGCAAATCCAGTGGATATGACCAAATTACCACAAAAATCCTCAAGTCATGTGCCTTATTTATATGCCGACCCCTTGCGCATATTATAAACCTGTCTTTTACTGAAGGGGTTTTTCCACAGCAGTTAAAGGTTTGCGTGGTCAAGCCATTGTTTAAGAAGGGCGATAGGCTCAGTCCAGAAAACTATAGGCCTATAACCTTAGTCCCGATATTGTCCAAAGTACTCGAGAAGGCGATGCATACGAGGTTAAGCGATTTTCTAAATAAATATGAAATAATATGCCCACAACAATTTGGCTTTCGTAAGGGTAGATCAACGGGTCTTGCGTGTTTTGATCTAATTAAGTATGTCACTGAATGTATTAACCAAAAAACTCCAGTCATGTCAATTTTCCTTGACATGACAAAGGCGTTTGATTTTGTAAATCATCGTAAACTTATTCATAAGCTTGAAATTTACGGTGTTAGAGGGAAGGCGCTTGACTGGATTATAAGTTACCTAGAAGATAGAATGCAGTGCACTGAAATTAGTAAAATTACAGAAACAAGAAGGATAATTCTTAAAAACAAGTCAACATCAGAATTTAAGAAAATTAATATTGGGGTTCCACAGGGCAGCATTCTGGGCCCCTTGCTTTTCCTTCTGTATATAAATGACCTACCAAATGCTTCATCACATAAGACCATCATGTTTGCCGACGATACGACGCTTGTTGTAAAGTGCGATAGCAGGGGTATTTTTGAGCAAGAAATTAACGCTGCACTGTTAGAAATTACAGACTGGTTGGGTGCAAATGACTTACATGTTAATACCAGTAAGACAAAGTTTATCCAGTTTAGTTCGTACAATTGTAACGATATGCCTTTATTACTAAAATTAAAAAATGAAAGTGTAGAAGAGGTAAATACATTTAAATTTCTTGGGATATCGCTTGATAAACACCTTAACTGGAAGGATCATATCGATCATATTTGCAAAAATCTTAATAGATTCGTTTATGCGTTGAAAAGATTAAGGGACACTGTCTCAGTTCAGGCCGCGCTAACGGCCTATCACGGCTATGTGTCATCCGTGCTTCGTTATGGACTTATAATGTGGGGAAATTCTGTGGACGTGGACAGGGTATTTAAAATTCAGAAGAAATGTGTGAGGGTCATCTGCGGGGCTTGGTTTGACGAAAGCTGTGTCCCATTATTTAAACACCTTAACATTCTGCCGTTACCGTCCTTATATATAAGGGAAATTTGTATCTTTGTTAAGTCCAAACCGATGCTCTTTAGAACTCGGGGTGAAGTCATGCAACGTCGTACGAGAGTGGACGTTATGAACCGGTTGTATAAACCCCGTTGCTTTAAAGCCATCTACTCAAAAAATGTATTTAACATGTGCATTAACATCTATAATGCCTTACCTGAGGACATACGGTTGCTCCAGGGAAATATGTTTAGGAATAAGTTAACAGACTGGCTTTTTGATAAGTGCTATTACAGCGTTAAAGATTTTCTCGAGCGTAATATTAATGTTAATTTGTAATTTGTAATTTAATTTTGTTGACATTCGATTATAATTGAATTTTATTTTATTTTATATTTTTATCTTTGAATTTAACTTGACATTTTATTAATATTTGCACGCCTGTATGCAGGCTGGATACACTGGACGTTTAAATAATAATGTTTACTACCACTTAAGAAACTGTATTCAGCAAATAAATTGTTTTGATTTGATTTGATTTGATTTTGATTTGATTTCGAGTCCTGGTGTGTGTATGTGCGTGCACTGACCGTCCGTGGGCGAGTGTATGTTGTGCAGCGGCGAGTAGGAGAGCAGGTTGCGGAACTGCTTCTCGTCGTCGGCGCTGCCGTAGTCAGAGACCCACGCGTGCCCGATCGTGAACTTGTGGAACCGGAGCATGTCTAGCACTCTGCAACACGAGTTAAAAGAATGTTACGGCAGAGCAACAAACGATCGGCACTGACCAGTTACAAGGAAACGAACCTCATAACTATAAATTAAGTACTTAATGGAATTAAGGAACTTTAATTTTGCCAGTTTTGTGACGAAAATTGGCCATACATTGCGGCCGCCAATGCGTACCACAAAACTAACAACGTTAAAGTTCTTAAATTTTAGTCCTTAATTGGGGTACGCGTTTTGGTGAAAACGCCCAGCTACACGAAGACACATTCATTAATATTAATGAATGAAATACTTTTATGTACTATGTTATAAAGCTGTGGTATCTAACTGTCAAGATGTAATCAAGAATAAATAAATAACTGGCAGAGATAAACGAAAAATTTCATAAACTTTTATAGACATCGATAAGTAGTTAATTATTTTTTGGATCTCATTAAATTTAACTACAAGGTACAAGATTTAATCGAGTCTTAACACGTCAATAGTTGGCTAGTATAAAGCTAAATCGGGTCAACATATCGATACTAACCCAACTTGCACTATAGCCCCCCTCCAAACAGCTCGGGCCTCTGGTTGGACCCTCCCTGGATGGTAATGAGCTTGGGCTTTGTGTAGTTTTTCCGCTCGAGTTACAAGATTTAATAGTCAACGTAACGATACTCACCCGACTTGCACTATAGCCGCCCCAAACAGCTCGGGCCTCTGGTTGGCGCAGGCCGCGACCAGCAGGCCTCCGTTGGATCCTCCCTGGATGGTGATGAGCTTGGGCTTCGTGTAGTTCTCCCGCACGAGGTACTCGGCGGCGGCTTGGAAGTCGTCGAACACGTTCTGTTTGTTCAGCAGGCGGCCCGCGTTGTGCCACCGCTCGCCGTATTCACTGGAACATTACAGGTTAATTCTTGAGAACAAAGCTAGCGGTCGGATTTGTTCTTTTGATCGAGTGACTTGTTAGTATTTCGATAAGCATGTAATGATTGTGTAAAAAATTACACTCGGCAACTAAAATTTATCAAAAGTGGCCCTTTTTTTAGGCTGTATATGGCGCGGATACTTGGATTTTTCGAAATAGTGATTTGTACTTTTTCATATCTTTACCCTTAACTAACAATTGAGTAAAACTCTCTTTTAATTACTGTTTTATATTTGTTTAAATGTCATTTTTTGACAAGTATTAAAAACGTCTTACTGTTAAATGACAAACTTTTCGCACTTGCATCAAAATGTAGTATTTATAGTAGTTTAGTTAGTTACCCTCCGCCGCGGATGTTGGGGATGGCGACGACGCCGCCGAAGTGCTGCATGAACACGAGGCGCGTGACGCTGAAGGAGGGCTGCACGTTGATGTTGAACCCGCCGTACCCGTACAGCAGCGCCGGCGCGCGCCCGTCGCGGGACAGGCCCTGCGTCAGCGGAGAGTATGGTTCAATGCGACTTCATCATGTCAACCAAGTTTTTGGACTATACCAAGGTCCACAGTATAAACCATCCTAAACCGGTTGGAAAATTTTGCTAATATCTGCCGCAACACCAAAAAAGGCGACTAAGTAAATGATGTAGTCAAACTAAACTATACACTATTGGTAAACACATGAAACTTAAAATATTTACATTATTACTATGCTGTTAGCCGCCTTCTTTAGTATTACGGCAGTTGATAATGGTTTGCAATGTAATTTTGTCAAAAAAATCATTATCACCGGAAAAGATAAAACAATGGCATTACACCCTCGGCTCTATTACGTAATCGCCTGCGGCTCGGGTTGCAATCCCGCCTTCTCTCGTAAGGCCCACAGTACTTTAAACAGTAAGATGGGAATTTTAATCGACTAGCAAGAAAATAAAGTTAAATTACTTTCGCTCTAAAATTTTAAATTTTAGTTCATAGAAAAGTAATTCTTATCCTCACAACAACATAGTTTTAATTTAGATTACCTAACTTATATGTACATACAATTGCACACCCGGCTTCACGAGGATACTGTATTGATTTGAAAATACCAGCCTGTTTTTACATAGTATAAAACAAAGTCGCTTCCCGCCATCTGGCCCTTTGTATGTATACTTAGATCTTTAAAACTACGCAACGGACTTTAAGACTACGCCGAGCGTCCAGTGGTGCCCCCATTACTATGATTGTGTTTTCTAATTAGCTAAAGAATTTCCTTGGAAGCAGACGAAATGTTTTTGTAGGACAAGTAAAAATTCAATTTATGGAATACGTAACAAACTTTAATAACAATTACCCTTTCAGTAGTCAGCTTAACGGGAAAAGGTGGCCACTTTTTTCCGTTAAGGTAATAATTCGAAGGTAAATTGTTATTAAACTATACGAGTTGTGATTTAATTTGTAGTACAAAAAAAAATCGTCCAATTTCATGAAAATACTTTAGTTGATTAGAAAACAATAAAAGTAATGACTAGTAATGAGGGTGCCACTGTACATCCGGCATACGCTCGGCGCAGTCTTAACCCGTTTGCATCAATAGATAAAGTGATTCAAGAGGACTATTTTAATGTATAGTGGTAGTGTATTATTCTGAATTATGCACGGTTGTTACAGAACACTCACATAAACCGAAGCGAAGCGAGGACGGATTGCTAGCATTTTACAAAATAATGAACAGTGTAAGAAGTTATAAGAAGGCATGTACATGTCTCTCACTCGCTCTCATAAGATCTTATTAAGAGCGAATATAAGACAAGTACAAAACCGAAGCGTTTTCTAAGTGCTTACAGACTGTATTTAACATCAAAATACGATTAATTATGAAGGTTAAACACCCACCTTCTTCGAAACGATGAACATGGGCACCTTGGTGCCATCCTTGCTGGAGTAGAATATCTGCTTGGCCTCGTACTGCGACGCGTCGAAGCCCTTCACCGTCACTTCTCTGAACACCTGCAGTCAACAGTTCAACCAATTAGTATTAAAAAAAATCGTATCGTATTTATAATTAAGGTTGACTGGGAGAGATCGCTAATCAGCGATAAGACCGCCTGTTGTTTACCTGTGTTGTTTTTAATTGTGCTGTTTCTCTGTAATGTTTTTGTTTGGTGTACAATAAAGTGTTTTGTATTGTATTGTAAATGTGCTTTACTGATTTTAGAATTTAATGTTGTTGTACAAAAAAAATTACCTTGAGCTAGATGCCTTTTCACCACAAAAACATATATATAATTTCGTTATTTCTTAAAGCATAATTACAATTCGAGTTTTTCCTAAATTAGGTTTTCGCAGTGAATTTTTTTTTATTCTAAAAAACAACTTTACTAGTTTGCCTTCCGCATAAACAAACAAGGTAAACAATAAACGTGATAAGAGTTCGTCACCCAATATAAGCAGATCATTGAAACGTCGAAGCTCGATTAGACAGGGTCTATCCTAACCGGTATAAACCATATCGTCTTTGACTTTTGCCTATAACTCGGCGGTCATTACTGGCAAGTAATTAAGAGCTATCAAAAGTTGACAATACGACAACAGATAAAGTCGATATGGTTTTTACCGTGCAGAACAGATGCCCCGTTTTGATTGGCCACGTGGTTTAGTCTGTTTACATTTAGTTAAATAACTAAACAAATAGCGTATACTCAAGTTGTGCTAATACTCACCGTTGGTGTATAAGGCTTTTTAGTGAAGTCCACGTGGTAGATGACGCCCGGCGTGAGGAAGGACATGAAGTGGTAGAACACCTCGTGCTGCTCCTTCTTGCCCGAGAACCCCACCACCGAGCCCACGGGCAGGTCGAACGTCTGCATCAGCTCGCCGGAGGCCATGTTGTGGAGTTGGAGCACGCTCTGCGAGATAAACCGTTGCACGTCATTGATTTCAATTATATTAACAATTCTAACAGAAACCAAACGCCTAACACTTTGGGCAGTAAGAGTGAAGTCACAACTATCTGCACCGATTCGCATTTTGTCTATAGAAAATGTGTATTCCCCCGTGTGGTTGCCGGATTAGAATAGTGCCACTCCGTATCTTTCCGTGGATGTCGTAAAAGCCGACTAAGGTAATAAAGGCGTGTAGTACTGTTAGGCGATGGGCTTGCAACCTGTCACTAATACACTGGTAAACATCTTCGCCTAAGTGTGCAAAATTTGGTTACAGAATTATCAAAAAGTTTTTATAGTTGTTGGAAATTCTGTAGCTCTGCCTACCCCACTCTGGGAATAAAGGCGCGAGTTTATGTATGTATGTAAAATGTCTATTTCGTATTAGGTTACTTTTGTCTGAGAGATACCAACAATTGTCTAAAAGCAGTATAGTTAAACTTCTTAATTTTATTTATGCGAAGAGCGAAGACGACAATGGCGGCGGTTGAAATAACAAAGAATCGTAGGTAATTTAAAAATATATCTTAAAGGGCTTTAATCAAAACAAAACTTAATTCATTCCTTTGTGTAACGAACATTAGCCATAGCCATATAGTTAGTAGGTCGCGATCGTGATTTTGTTTTCATTAAACCTTTAATTATGTATTTTTTTTAAATCTACCCTCGCCCGCCGTGCTTAAATTTATAATTTAAGCACCCGACTGCTTGCGTTGTGTTTTGATTTTATTTGTACAACAAATCCCACCTGAAACCCATTTATTCCCGTCTTCGCCGGATAGACACGATCAAATTAGTATAGCGCTCACCTTTACATCTCTGACGTAGTGAATGACAAGTTTATCTTTATCCACCGCCGAAGCCCAGTCCAATACGTCGCTGGAATGTTCCTAAAAGTAAAATAAATTAGATTTATTATTAAAAAAAATCATCCCAAATAATATAACACTATACACATTCAAATACGTTTCTGTCGTATTTTTTTAAAGACCACACCCTGTTTTATAAACCGTAATATTTGTATAACGATCAGGTGCTTACGGAGAGCAATCCAAATCCAAAGGTTATATACCTACTATACGTTAAGTACGTTAGATATCCTGTTGCCACCTTCCGAAAGAATCATCAGCTCGGGTTTAGAAAAATAATTCCAAATATTAGCCAGCCAAATAAAAATGGTAACTTGTTGAAAATTTACTTGCAAGATTGGGACTGTACACACTAACGAACAAAGAACCAAACAAGGTTGATCTTACCTTAACCCATAAATGCATAGCGTTTCAAAAATCGCGTCTTTAAAGTTCATTTCCAAATTTGAATTTTGACAAAGCTACAAATCTTACTACATAAATTCTAAGATTGAAATTTACTTAAAATGTACGTTTGAAATTGAACTTTAAAATATAGGATGTAGATCTTCATCATTATGCATTTAAGGGTACTCACCGGTATGAGCGTCTCCCAGTGTTCCTCGGCGGGGTTGTGCAGGTCGATCTTAATGAGTCGGTAGTTGGGCGCGTTTTTGTTCGTGCGGAAAATGCACACGGAACCCTCGTTCGTGATGTACTGGAATCAGACAATTTTTATGAAAAAATATCTCTCGGTATAGTTTGAATGGGATGATACAAGTAAACACTTACCCACAACGACGAAGTAAGGAAACAAGGTCGGTGACCGAAAGTGTTATCGCATTCGGTTCAAGAGAATACGTCATTTTCTAAGGAAGCTTACTTTAATTTCAGTAATCGGTGATAGAATACGGGCTAAAGTTGAATACGGCCGGACTGAATAATGTAAAAACGTGTATCGTTGTAAACCTGACGTCTTAAATAAACAATTTCGTAACAGTTAAAACCTTTATACGTCGCAGTTATATATTTTCTTCATCTTTTTACGTACTTTTCTTTCGACAGACAAACTCTTGGTCGTATAAATGTATGAAAACAAACAAATATCTCTAAAAAGCCTAATAACTGTCGGATCGTTTCCAAGTTATAATTGTAGCTTTGAATCATTAATCTTAAATAAGCAATTTGTTTCCCAGAAACGGGTTAAACGGGTACAGAAATCAATACGTACTTTTAAGTTAAGTATAGTTGTAATGTAACGTGTTAACAATAAGCCCCATTATCTTATGTTGCTACGCCCTTGCAGGGCGTCACATGAATACCTTTTTGTAATTCCATCTCTAATACTTGTAATGTGACATGCAATAAACGATTTGAATTTGAATTTGAATATAAATCAAGTTGTCACGTTAGGAAAAACTCACGAGCGGTCCGTTTCTTTAAACTTTTAATAGCGTATAGTGTTATCCCTACCTCGAAGTCGGCCTCGAACTTGAACACGATCTGCGTGAGGGGCAGCTTGCCGGAGATATCGGGGTGCTTGCTGAGGTCCGCGAAGAACAGCAGGTTGTCGCGGCAGTCCTTCACGGGGGACACGATCAGGTAACGCCCGCAGTCCGTCACCTCCGCGCCGCTAGACACAACCACACAGGTCACACAATCATATAAACAACAACAACCATGAAGGTAGAGGACGCGCCTGATGCAAGGCGTTAACCGCCGTCTTTTTGTGAGTGAGAAAAATTATAGTAAATAGGAGCGCTATTAAAGGTTTCGGGACACTGCCGGTTGACGTCCGCGTTACGATATTTTACTCTCGGGGAATACCATGCTAGTGTTCTCTTGAAGCCGGCATCGCGTCGAACTGTGCGCTCGCGTCGTGCATTACTTAACTTTACGACTGTGAAATTTCTATACTAATATTATAAAGGTGAAGAGTTTGTTTCTAATGATAATCTCAGGAAGTACTGGTCCGATTTGAAAAAATCTTTCAGTGTTAGACAGCTCATTTATCGAGGAAGGCTGGCTATATATCATACTCACATAAACCGAAGTGAAGCGAGGGGTGGTCGCTAGTTTGATATAATTGTACGATTTTCCTTAGATAAAGAGTTGAAAAGTTTTGTGGTATAAGGGGCAGGTATGTAAACGCTACTAAGGCCTCTATTCAACCCGGTAAAACAATATAGCTTTTTAACGTGTTATCGCATCGTCGACGTTACGATAGCTGTTATTTACTTGATAGTAATGGCGGCCGAGATAAAAAACAATACGGTAACACGTCTAAAGCAATATGGTTTTACCGTGAGGAATAGAGGTACAGAACAAAAAAAAACAAAGTCTAAATAAGTAACCAAAACGAAATACAATATATTAAATGACTATCATTTGCTTAATAAAGTACTTGTGGTAATGTAAACTAAAAAAAGTGACCAGCAAAGCAACTAAATGTCTCAATGGATCCAGGTTCTACAAGTCTAGTAGATAACCTAGATACTTAATAAGTTTGTTCAAAGTGTTCAACTCGCTACAACCATGACCATGTTTGTGCCTGAGATGCCATGGGCAAACCATTTTGATGCTATTCGAAACAATCAATAGAAATGTTACCGCATCAAATTTATTTATTATTAATTTTCAATAAAATGCTCAAATTCTGTTAAGGATAGAAAAGATTAGATTTTTTTATTAGGTACTTCAAAATGCAATTTACCTCTAATAGATGCACGTAATCGTAATAAATCAAACGACTTCGGGAATTTTAAACATTTGAAAAAACTAGTTGGAACAAAAAACAAATTGGTCGGTCAGTTCGTTAAAGGTTCTGTTGAAGAATGTATTTCCACCTTTTCTAAACGTTAACGGGCATATGACTGATATAATATGACATCCCAGGCATGACAGTAGCTACTACTAACGAACGGTTGGTTTTACTAAAGACGTCAACCTACTGGCGACGGTCCTGGCTCAGCATTTGAGTATGCAAGTCTCTGTTGAAAAGAACAAGTGTTAGTAACTAAACGTAGCGGGTAGTTGGTAAACACTTTGAACAAACGCTACCGGAGTTGAACTTTGAACGCGGCAATGCTTGGGACTCTTGTACCAAAAACATGGATTGGCAAGGACATGGGGTCGGTGATAATTGGGAAATCTTTGAATCACGCATGGAGATCGTTACTTAATCTAGTTGCCGATCTTAACATGGGTATGGATAAGGCAGTTCGATAGATTCCTTATCTTTGCTTTATTACTGTCTTTGCAAACACACGGATTCTATTATCGCAAGTTACATTTTCTAGCATATCATCATCACTGCTAATGATCTAAACAAATCAAACGCAGTGAAACTTAACTATTTTCAAGAAGCTCCTAAGTGGGATTAAGCATTTATTTTGAAAGATCGGAATCTCTAGTTACGGTCACCATTTGTGGCAGAATCGAAACGGTCTAAAGAACGGGATAACGTTACGAACCGAGCGTACACGGCAGCTTCTGGCCGCGGTCAACTTGCATTTTGTTCTACTGATGTCAGCGCTCGGTAGTAGACTACTCACAATCGCAGGTCGTCGGGGAACTTGACGACGATAAACTCCTTGGCCTGCGGCGTGTTGAGTTTGTGGTAGCACAACTGGTCGTGATTCACTGCGTCTCGTTCTACTGATGACTGCGCTCGGTAGTAGACTACTTACATTCGCCAGAGTAAGTCGTCGGAGAACTCGACGGCGATCAACTCCTCGGCGTGCGGCGTGTTGAGTTTGTGGTAGCACAGTTGTTCGTGGTTCACTGAATCCTGTTCTACTGGTGACTGCGCTCAGTAGTAGACTACTTACATCCGCCAGAGTGGCTCGTCGGGGAACTCGACCGCGATCACGTCTTCTGCCTGCGGCGTGTTGAGTCTATGGTAGCACAGCTTCTGGTCGCGATTGACTTGCGTCTCAGAACCGTCTGTTTTGCCGGTCTGCTCGGGGTATCTCTGGGGAAAAACAACGTGGACGTAAGAAAACATTGTATGCGTGATGCGACAAGAATGCATGCAATATGGTGTCTAAAAGCTGATGATGGAGTCAGAAGGTGGGTACGGGTTCTCCGTCACTCTTTATGTAAACCTACCGAGAGCAAAAAAATAGAGTGTCAATAAAAAACATGGAATAGAGTTTTACTGCCGTGAATGATCCGCGTAAATCAACATGACGTAGGAAGTTAATCATATTATGTTCATTCCTAACGCCTTATTTGCCTGGAATAATTATCGAATAAAAAAAATATATTTTTTATTTGCCTGGTACAGTCGACGCCAAAAATATGTTTAAGTACACTTTAGTACCTCGCCACTTTACCCG
Source organism: Acleris laterana (assembly GCA_963966035.1). Classification (NCBI taxonomy): domain Eukaryota; kingdom Metazoa; phylum Arthropoda; class Insecta; order Lepidoptera; family Tortricidae; genus Acleris; species Acleris laterana. The sequence continues at coordinate 16,028,494 of OZ014440.1, forward strand.
CTATGACAATTTTAAATGGCAGTTTAAACATGACGCTAAATAGACAAGGTACTAAAGTGTAAACATTTTTATGGCGTCGACTGTACCATATGTTCACCTGTTACAGCTTAAGTAAGTAGGTATTATTCTTATGAGTTATAACATGTATTGTTAGTTAATATTAACAATTGATCATAAAAATAGCATGCTTAAAAAGACAAGACGCAACCACACAAAACTATTATAGCGGTGTCATAAAAATACACATTACACACTGATGGACTCATAAACTGCATCAATTTGTTTTGTTTGGAAGTTCGTATAAGTCAGTTTATTTGTCCGCGAGTATTTTTATAGCATAATAAAAACTAACGATAGGAACAATGCTGATGCAGAATGCGCACCGCAGTAAAACACATCTGCAATTTAATCACCAAAGTATACCTAACCTTGTAAAGTTAAGCATAAGAACGCGTATAAAATACAATTTCTAATGGTTTTTTTTATGCCACTTATAACTTTATTAATCTGTAATAAGCCAGAAAAGTGCGCGGGGTAGTAAAAGATAGGAATAATACCGCTTTACACCGGTGTCGCGCTTCGCTTTCGTCGAGCTTGCTGTCACTCAAGCTTAAATATCGGTTGATATCGTCATATTTCTCCGTGATCACGAACACATTTGCAATCGTAAGGTGAGCTTCTTTTAATAGTTAAGCGAGGTTCCCTCAAGGATAATTCCGGGTCGCTTGCCCTCAAACATTATCCTCTAGCGAACCTCTGCCTTCATACCAAACGGCTAACTGTATAGTAATAAGCATTTTAAATTTAATGTGGTCACTAACAGAGTTTAGAATGCTTTAGACTACTACATTGCAGTTAGTGCACTTCGTCGTTTGGTATCCCGCCAGAGCTCGCGTGCTTACCGAGTAGAATAATCCCTTGTGGTCCTTGGTCCATGACATTGAGGCAAACTTCACTTTTTCTAGCTTTTCCGGGTAATCTTCACCTGATGGAGGAAATTGGTTTTGAGATGGAGTCGTTTGTTATGTGCAATGAGAATTTATAAGGGACATTATAACAATTAGATTTTTGTATTTAATACATATTTGTGGTAAATCAACGATAAAATGTATTTATTCAATCTATACTAATATTATAAAGCTGAAGAGTTTGTTTGTTTGTTTGTTTGTTTGAACGCGCTAATCTCAGGAATTCCTGGTCCAATTTGAAAAATTGTTTCAGGTTTAGAAAGCCCATTTATTTTTCTTCCAAAATGATGTTTTAATAATTTTCCATAAATCGTTATTATTCACCTCATCATCATCATCATTCATTTTATTCACCTGAACAAGTTTAATGATGACATAATCTTACAATGGCCGAGTAGCATGATGCTAGTTCATCCAAGCATAAGTCCGGATGTTTATAAGAAATAAGCAAGGGAAAAAAAAAAATCTCATTGTTATATACTTATAGGAAAGACTTCATATTATAGGATTAAAAATCGCTTCACTGCTCAACTCCATGAAACCACCAAGCAGTATTAAATTTATGACAAGAGCCAATGCAATGTAGAATAAAGTGCCCAGGATGTGGATTGTTGAATTTCGCTAATGCTTAATGAAAAATGGAAATTGGTTCACGTGCTGATCTCGCACACGCATTTATACGTCATAACATAACTCATAAGCGTGAGAACTTCAGTCACCATTGAGATTCACCTCGGGAGAAGTCAATTTTTTGGGATAAAAAGTTTCTTCGCCGGGACTCAAGCGGTCAAGCCATCTCCATACCACATTTCATCGATATTGGTTTGGTAGTTTAGCCATGAAAGCGGAAGAAACCGACCTACCTATGGATAGACTGGATTAAAATTCTATTCTGATGAGTATGAGTCACCAAATAAGATTCAAAAATCAACCTTCTGGCCTAATCTACTTTTATAACCTGAGGGGAGAAGTGAATGCAATGTATGCTATCTAGCAAAACCAGTCCGTGGGTCCACGGAAGACCAGCGTCGCACTTCCACTAGGTCGTACGACATATAGCTGAGTGGATACCATTTTCGCAGCACTACTTTTTACACACTGTAATAATTTATAATTAAGCGAAATAAATGTTTTTCTATTCTATTATATTCTATTCTAATCATGGTGGTGGAACCCGTGTGGTTGCCGGGTTAGAATAGTGCCACTCCATATCTTCCCGTGGATGTCGTAAGAGACGGCTAAGGGAGTAAAGGCGTATAGTATTGTTAGGCGATGGGCTTGCAACCTGTCACTAATACACTGGTAAACATCTTAGCCTAAGTGTGCAAAATGTGGTTACAGAATTAACAACAAGTTTTTAGAGTTGTTGGTAATTCTGTAGCTCTGCCTACCCCACTCTGGGAATAAAGGCGTGAGTTTATGTATGTATGTATGTATGTAATCATGGTGGTCGGCCAGTTCGCTGGCGTGCTACATCCCAAACCACTAACCAGTAGCGACATCCTTCAAGTGTATCGTGATCCAGTCGGAGCCGCTGGCGGACAGGCCGTACGCGAAGGTGGCGCCGTCCTCCGTGAACCGTGAGCCGGAGAGCGCCACGGTGCCGTCCTCGGACAGGGTGTTGGGGTCCAGGAACACGCGCGGCTCGCCGTCCAGGCCGTCTTGCACGTATAGGACACTGGGGGATAATGATGGGGTTAGGGCACAGACCACTTACCCTATAGACTCCGCTTCGGAACAGTTTGTCTAGTATCTCATTAAGCCAAAATGGCGGGGCGCGGGGGGCGGAAAGTGCACCGTGATTGGCTAGTTCAAAGTCAATGAATAATCAAGTGTGCGCGTCGTGGTGCGCGCCAATAGAACCATGGCAACCAATTAGTGTTCTGTGAGCATAAGCATGGCTTACGGGGGCGCCTTTGTATGCGGAGTCTATAGGGTAAGTGGTCTGTGGGTTAGGGATACTACTAAATAAAAAACAACTGACTGCTGAGTTTCTTGCGGCGTTTCTTCTCGGCAGTGGTCTCCTCTTGGGAAGCGCTGGTAGATTCTTGACGAGTAAAAGTGCCCGTGCGGCCTACTTACTGATTAAATATCTTTTATCTTTATCTTTTATCTTACACAATTTTTTCTAGTCCCAAATTAAGCTCCAGACAGAGTCTCGTCACTTCATACAAAAGAGTACATCTCGGCAGTTTTTGTTACTTACGTCTTTCTTTACTTCCCACACGATGCAACAAAATGTACAAGTACATAATTATATGTTTGTCCGTCGCATTACGTCATTATATTCGTTCCTAAGCGAGGGTTGGCAACTAAATATTTATTTTTTAATACAAATATTAACGTAACGTGCGCTACGTGCAAAATTTGGTCACTCAGCTGATATTTGTATCCCCGGGGATACACAGGCCGGTAGGTAATTATAACGGTAGGCGGCAGCGAGTGACTTATCTGTTAAGACGAAACTAGTACATAATCTGAGCTCTAGGCTTACCAGGCAGGTACCGACAATGCAATCCAGACTCATTGTACAACCATGAAGTTTCAGAATATTGCTTATTATGACAGCAGTAAAATTAGCTTTATCAATATTTAGGTGTTCTTACAATGGTTTTTTTTTAGCCTGCCTAGTACTATAGATAACGATAAACATACTTATGTTTATACAGAACACATATTTAAATTACTTGAAAACGTCCAAGACTTAGGTTAGGAGCAATACGGGAATCAAACTCAGGCCGCATACATTTTCAAGTGACCCGCCCTAAGTCTCCGAATGAGTTGCCAACCCTGAGGACTAAGATGGAATGCCTACTGGGTGTGCTAGTAATAAAGTAGTTTCATTTCAAATGTCAAAAGATATGAATAGATGTTGTTAATTTTTTGCGCGTCTGCAAAGTATAATTCGACAATTCGATTTAAAAACCAGCTTCGATCAGAGTTTTTACTTTACAAATAAGCTGCACAGACTGCGTAACTAATTCAAATGACGTAGCATCATTTAGAAACTAACACAGATAATTAATCACGAGGCAACGTATCCATATGTACAGATGTAGTGAATAATAATCCTTTCCCATCGTTTTTGGTCGGATAACTTCGTATTTATCTTGCTTTCTTAGTTGGCATATTGATGGGTACTGAAGCTAATTGAGAAAGCTAGATAAATACGAACATATCCGACAAAAAACAATGGGAAAGGATTATTCACTACATCTGTACGAGCATACTCTCTTAGAACCTTGTCATCGTGATGGTTATCGTTATTACCATGCTTTTAATTTCATCTTCACACTAGACAACAATAATACTTACATAGATAATAGTACATTGTGTATTAAGGGTGGTAAAGAAAGAATTACAAACGAGACTCTGTTAGAAGCCCGAAGCCGAAGGCTGAGGGCTTTAATGACTCGAGCTTTGTATTTCCTTTACCACCCGTGTAACATACAATGTTTTTCAGCACAATTGCGAGGAAATGAAATAAAATCAGACAAAAGATCATATTTTTAACTTATTAGCGGCAGACTACATCATTGTCTGTGACTTATCACAGATAATGTCAAACGAGTTCGGAGTCCGATTCTAGTGACATATGAGATCAATAGTTTATTATGCGAGATTGTTAGGAAATAGTATACAACTGACATTTCATCTCGAATGAAACTTCATATCGAATGGCACAAGAATTGGGGTCCTGACGTATTGTGATAGTTTGAGTCCACGAATAATATTTTAAAAAAAAGCTATTACGCACTTTAGTTACGTAATGGTAAAAAAAGGCCCGCGGGTATTATTTTGGATTTACGGTCGATTTTTCTAGCATGTTAGGACACTATTTACGAGCAAGTGTGATGAAAATAAAATAACATGTCAAAAGCAATATGGTGTTACAGAGAAGAATAAAGTCCCTTTACTTTGGCACAATGCAATAGCTCGGGTAAAGTCGGATAGACTAGCATAAGGGCGAGTGCAAGAGAAGTACAAACCCGAAGGTTGTTTATAAAACTTTTACACTATTCCTCTTTCCACTGGAAACGTAATAACACTTACTTTTGATTCTGCAGCCCAGTATTTTTGAAGAAGAAGTATCTGTCCCCCCTTCTGAAGGGGCATGAGTATTTGGGGTAGTTCCAGAGCTCCGTTAGCCGGGCGTTGACGTCGGCTCTCACAGGGCACGCATCTAGGTATGGCCGCGTGATTTTGTTTTCGGCATCTATAAATTCTTTGGTTTCTTTTGCATCTGGGTCTTCTAGCCAGCGGTACGGGTCGTGAATCTATGGACATGTGAAACTTAATTTACAAAATAAACTAAATAAATGCAAGCTAATACAAATATGTAAAGGCCATATAGAAATAAAGCTTCAGTGAATTAATTTCTGCACGGCAGCATATCAGATTGAGAAATTTTTAAACAAATTTCCAGCGATATGTCAACAAGAACGCTGCGGGTGCGCAGCGGTTTCGGTCGATCGCCTAGTTATAAATACGATCGCAACTTGCCAGTATGATATGGGTGAGGACCAAAAAGTTTGATCATGGTTAAGCGTAGCTAACCATAGAAACAACGAATGCGAAAAAAAATCCGTTGTGTGACGTAAATAACCCTACAATTTGTATGGCGAATTTTCGTGTCGCGGCATAAGTTTAATAGAAAATTAAACTTTTTGAACCTTAACCATAAGACAAAAAATCGTCACCGTTCTTGTTCAGTACAAAAATAAATCATTGACGCTATTATTATTGTTGTCAGCGAAGCGCAACAGGACTAATCAGCGAAAACGAGGCGCAAAAGATTACAAAAAGCCAACACAGTATTTATTATAATTGTCACGACAGCCAAGCTTATTAGAGCACGAAGGACAGACTAGTAGCTTATACTGCTCGGTAAAACCATATTCCTTTTGACATGTTACCGTATTGGAAGCGTTACGATAGCTCTTATTTACATGACAGTAATGGCGACCGCGTTAAAAACAATAGAGAGCCCATGGGCTTTATTCCATTTGGTAAATCCGAACGTAAAAACTTATTTAGTTAATAGGGCAATTAATCTTGGCTCAGTTACATCGGTCGATTAAAGTCCGTTTCCAATATTCATACCGCGAATAGATAAGGTTACCTACTTCGAATAGGACAGGGCACTATTAAGGTTCACAAGATAAAGTAGCACTGTGACAGACAGACATACAACGGAACCTTAGGTAGGGGTTGGCACCCTGTGAATAATACGGAACCCTAAAAACGACCACCAACGAGAAAAATATCTATGCAAATGTCGTGACGGATCGCAAGTAAGAACATTTATTGCTATCGATTTTTTATTCTACTTGTTACATTATATGAGGACCGCCATAGTTCACTTTAGTAGCAATTAATAGCGCGAGCAAAAAGGCCGCGACCAGAATTACAATGAGATTGATACAGCTATCCCGGAATACTGATCAGGCGTAGTAGACCTATTTGTAAATATATTATTGATCAATTCGACTTGGGTCATCGTTTTTTTTTCACGCGCAATATAAATAAAAGATAAAACTAGCATCCTTATTTATTACCAGACCTCGGACAGAGTGAGCCATTTTTACGTCATTAATGTCAAGTGTAGATGTTAATATAGATATACCTCAAGATTAAATATTAAAAAGAATTCATGAATTATAATTAAACTAAAATGACAGTGCATTATGTACAAAACGAGTAGGTATTATTTATTTATTCTATTTTTTCTTTGATAAAGAACTATATTTTTTTCTAAATTTTCAATTTCCAACGCACTTCTTCTTGAGTTTAATATCCACTTATAGATGGAAAAATACCTTTCTACTTCCACTGAAGTGAGCTGAGTGAAGTTGTACATTAAAATACCGTCCACATCTGTTCCTTCCGAAATTTTTTCAGCATAGTCCCTAAACAGATCTAAGTCTGGGTTTCTAGCTATGACTACGTAGGTATGTCCATATTATGCAAACTCTTAAAACAGCTCACCCTATCCGAGGTCTGTTTATTACACACAGAAAACTTCGTGTCCTATTAAAGTTCAAAAAATAAAGGTCTGTGACAGATGGACAGACAGCCTTAGTAAATTATGGTTCCGTTAGCACCCTTTGACTACGGAACCATAAAAACGAAAAGAAAATCTATGCAAATGTCGAAACGAATCGCAAGCAAGAACATTATTTGTATCGACTTTTTTTACAACTTGTAACATATGATGACCGCCATATTTCACTTTCGTAGCAATTGTGGGACCAAAAAGGACGTGACCAGAATTACAATGTCGGCTCGGATCATCGATTTTTTAGTAACCTTTTGCTACAATATGTCTGGATGGAGAAGTGTTTTATTTTATTTTATAGGAACCAAAACATGTAGTTTCACAGAGAACTTTCGAACTCGGTTCATTCGTTTTCTTTGAATCGATAAAATTTCATGTGAAATATCTATTTATATTACAAGTATGAACTAACTCGTCAGAAAACTGACTATTAAGTTAAAGTTCCCTAATTTTAGTCCTCAATCACACGTTTTAGTGAAAACGCCCTGTGTCCGTTTAATACTCCTTCACTTTTTTTTATATATAAAAGATAAATGACATAGACCTACTTTATGCTTATTTAAAGACGCAATATACCTACATCTCTAACAACTCGCTCGTTAGATAAGTGGAACTAAACGTTTAAGAACAAGTAGACTCGAAAGACATAACATAATAGTACATTAGTATACAAATTATGCAATCCACGCGTAACAAGCATCGGCGCATGTACGAGTATTTCGAAACCTCTATATACCTATAACATATTGAAACAAAAAAAACTCTCTAGGGCTCTATTCCAATCAATCAATCTTGGTCGAAGCCCTTTTGACAAGTCAATTGGAGGGGAATAATTATAATAAAGAGGATTAATTACACTCGGACTTTAATAAGAGAAATAAAAGATGAAATTAATATACACCATAAAATAATCCGGAATTGTAAGGTTTTCTCTTCGTACATACATACATGAACTCACGCCTTTATTCCCAGAGTGGGGTAGGCAGAGCTACAGAATTACTAACAACTCTAAAAACTTGTTGATAACTCTGTAACCACATTTTGCACACTTAGGCTAAGATGTTTACCAGTGTATTAGTGACAGGTTGCAAGCCCATCGCCTAACAATACTATACTCTCTCTCTTTTTTCTCTTCGTATTTAACCTAAAATACTAAACATACTACAATCCGTTTGATGCAATTCTTTCGACGCGGACGAAGCTGAGCTGTGACCCTCTCAGCTTTTTAAAAGTTCCAACAGTCAAAGACCTTGAAATATTAATTATGATTCCGATTCAATTTTAAAGACTTTTCTTATGAAAGTCATTGGTCTTTCGACTTGTCTTGAACTTGAATTATAATGTATTACGTTTTGTTCGTTTTAAACCGGCTCGGGGTCCGGTAAATCAAACTGACCGGTTTTGTCCAATGTGGAATCGTGACCGTACCCATAGGTATTATTTAAAGGGTTTTTTTATAAAGATAAAAACGGTCAACAATCCGGATACGGTAGACGAGAAAAAGTATCTTTTTATTAGGGTTCCGTACCCAAATAGTAAAACAGGAACCCTTATGGTGAGACTTCGTTGTTTGTCTGTGTGTCTGTTGGTCTTTCTGTATGTCACAGCAGGCTTTCTCAGCAACTACAAATGTTATCAACTTGACATTTGGCATTGTTGTACAATTTGCTTGCCCGCATCTGCTTTTAGTAAAAAAAAAAGAAATTAATTTTATAAATACTTAATTGAAAAGGGGTCTAGACTTCTCACCGGGTGACAATGGTGGCGCAACCAACAAAATGAATGTCGCGATGCGTAATCAAGCGGTCACCAGAGCCCCTTCCCAAGATGCACTACACTAAGGGCCTGTTGTTTGATCAGTAGTTAAACTAACTAATTGTTAAAATTTGAAAAAGGAATCGAAAATTTGAAGGAATCCCAAGGAAATGTGTCAAATTTTCAGTTCCTTTTTCGAATTTTAACAATTAGTTAGTTTAACTACTGATCAAACAACAGGCCCTAACTAGCGTTTCTAATGGTTTCGTTTTTAAACCAATCGCGTCACTGGTAGATCACGTGACTCTTTGTATCTACCAGTGACACGATTGGTTTAACCCTTAAATGCATAATGATGTAGATTTACATCGTATATTTTAAAGTTCAAATTCAAATATACATTTTAAGCAATTTTCAATCTTAGAATGTATGCAGTAAGATTTGTAGATTTGTCAAAATTAAAATTTGGAAATTAACTTTATAGACGCGTTCGATTTTCGAAAGGCTATATGTATTTAAGGGTTAAAAACGAAACTAATAGAAACGCTAGTTAACGTAATGCATCCTGGATAGGGCCTCAGGTGGGCTACCCTCCAGAGCTGTATACATTTTGAAGGTGGCGGCGACTGGTTGCGCCATCATGGTGTATGTTGATGTCGGAAGTGGTAACGGTCTCCGCTGTGTTTAAAATAGACCCACCGGGTTTGGACTCGTAGGTTCGTCTCAATAAGCAGAATAGGACTTTTTATGGCAAGGAGACGGCACTGTGCAAAAACATGTACTATTTGTAACAAAAGATTGTCTTAAAAGTCAAATATTGAACAGAAATGGACTATCAGCTTTAAGCCTTTAAGTTTTTCGCTTCAGAATGTTTTAATTTATACACACACCGTTACTTAATATTATCTACAATGCTGGTATCGTTACAAAATATGTATAACAATAGGTTTAACAACCTTGCGTTACAATAATTCGCGGCAACCTACTTTCCTGCATTTGTCAGTCAATAGTGCGATACCTTGTATCCAATATACTACGTACGGGTCTTAACAAAACTAACCCGATTTGGGATGTAATAAATCGGTTATAGTACTGACTTTACTTACAGTAAAAATAAAGGTCTTATTTTCCATTATGATCACGTTATAAAAACAGCGTTATAGACAGATGCAAGCGGTCATGTTTTTAATGATCAATCGATAGAGTTCACGAACACAGATTAGTGAAACAGTATAGGTCATTTTAAAAGAGCTGCGATAATTAAAACGGTCATGTCACTTATGATAACATTAAGCCGTCTTTTAAACGTAGTTTGAGTTTCAACGGAAAACCGTTTATCCAGTGCCTTGTATACATATCAGGCGTACCAAATTACATTGAAATCATTACCTAAATAAAAGACGAAAATTCAAACTGTTTCACATTAATAATATCAGTAATACGTAGTGAAAAGGATTTTATTTAGAACTACGCTTAAGGTTTAGTTACATAATATAACTAATCAATTATATTAGCCATGCGCGTGACTATGTTTAAGTCTGTCTACGATACATTTTAAACATATTTTTACACATAAATATGGTTTTATTTTTATTTTTCGACTACAAAGTATGTATGTATGCATGTAAACTGTTTATTACACAGAAAAACTATTACAAGTAAGTACGTACATAAACTTAAGATGACGTGTACAATGGCGAACTTATCCGTTTAACGGATCGCTTCCAGTTAAGTATAAGTATGAACCATAAAAATATGTTGTTTTCCATAGCGGTCAGATTCCACGTCCTAGTTTAGAACCATTAAATGTTTAACCCTGTTTATCAAACAGGTTATATAAATATTTATTGCTTATTCGGCCAAAATAAACATGAGTGATAATATAACTATAAACGGACCTAGTGCTATCTAAGCTCATCTACTATTTTTGACCAAGATATACTTAAATATAAAACCATGCAATTAACACGCATTTATCGCGCAAAAAATACACATAGGTACACGGATACATTGGGAATCACCATTCACCTTTACCCTTAACGGAAATCGAACCCCGGACAGCTTGTTCATAAACAGTCACCAACCGAGCTAAACATGTACAGTCGAAGTCAAAAATATGTTTACACTTAAGTACCTACCTTGTCTATTTAACGTCATGCTTAACCTGTTATATGAAATTGTCACAGCGATTAAAGTGACAATGTACTAAAGTGTAAACATGTTAATGAATTCGACTGTTCAGTATTCCCAGCTTCTTTCGCAACTTGTCACTCATGTGTCAGAAAAACGATGATTGCCGATCGCTATTAAGAAAATCGTAGGATTTATTACAATTATAAAGCTGTTCTTTACTTCGGCAGTCACAGCTGGACAATATTGGAACATCCTCAGAGTTCTCATTTGAAGAGATCCAAGCATTAGTTTCATTATTTAACGATCTCATCATGTTCTCGCTGATAACTGATAAGTAACTTTAAAATTTAGTTACGCTGTGATTTCCTGAAGGAACTCGTATCATAGGAGTGAGAATTTTATTTACCGGTGAGAATCAAAACTTGTAGAATCGGCCTGTTTGGTGATGAGATTAAAAAATACGGCTAATATCCAAGAAGCTACGCCAACTCACCTTGGTCCCATAGTAATCATCGACAACGGTCTCGTCCCGCCGTGCAGCAGGGTACACAAACGTCATGTTGAGAGGATGCGAAGACCGCTCACGCACACACTGAAACAGCGCAAACAAGGACACATAGTAGCACACACGCATCTCGGTCGGGCACCCGCAAACTACTGCGAGCAAACAGACAACGCACCGATGGACCGCAATCCTTGCTATCCGATGCGAGAATTGGTGTCAACTTATGCATGGTAGAAATCAGGGATTGAAAACCGGTTTATTTTCCGTACCGGTTAGAGCCGCACTTTGAGAGCCTAACCCATAATAAAGGTTACGCTCGCAAGAACCGCTCTAACCGGTATCTCTATGTCGGAGCGTAAACAGGGAACGAAATCAATTTACCGGTTAGAGAGCGGTTCCTCCGTGTGGGGGGTGAATGACCGCTCGTTTAAGGAGACAGGATTGGTTTGCTATGGTATTAGATTGATAGCGCAGCCACCAGCAGCGCCTCGACGCGCGACAGCGGTCATTCATCCCGTATCGAAACACAGAGTAACCGGTTAGGGAGCGCTTCGAAATAACGTTCCCAAATCATTTCGTTCGAACGTAACCTAAATTATTAACCGGTTTAACCTAAATAAATACCGGTTTATTTGTAACCGGTTACAATCCCTGGTAGAAATATTGTTAGCTTGGTTTTTTCACTTTGACAGAATATAGTCAGTTTGACGTGTAGGGAAAGAGGATTGTTGATTTTTTTGTTTTTTTTTTAATGGCGTCTTAGCGCGATCTGTATGTGGCTAGGGATTTAATGGGATATTTGTTTCAATTTTCATCAAAATCATCAACTATAATTCGAATTTTCTTCTTTTACTAGCCCGCTTTCTTGTAGTCTGTTCCTTGGTCTGTCTGTATGTTTGGTTCACATTGCGAACGATTTTAAAGCAGGCTTCCGATGAGCCAGAGACTTACTATAATTAAACAGAGCTGGAAAACAAGACATTAATATGGTACCATAATAAACGAAACTTATTTCTTATAATATATCGGTAGCATAATATTTATTTATTGTATGGTAAATTGCAAAGCTTTAACATTTTTCATAATTTTACCAAATTTTTTTTTAGTGTTTATCAAAGTGTTTGCGTAAAGATTCTGTGACATACAGACGAACGGACATGATGAAACAAGGGTTACGTTTCTGCAAATTGTCTATGGCACCCTATAATAAATAACACTCAAATAGACGACCTTCATCAAACTTAATAAAGAAATTGAGCCATGCTCGGGGAAAGAACCTCTGAACATAAGGTTAGGGGATATTAAGTGGTCGAAATAGGTAGAGCTAATTTAGCTCAAGTTCGCGAGAGGACGTAGTAAGTTCGTCATATATGCATAATATTGGTAAAAACCAATTAGGACTTACAAACTACAAATATCATGTTTTTGTATTGTGACAAAGTTGCACAACAATCTATACAATAAACTATAAATAGTAAATACGTAAGTAACAGTGACATAAATTGTATGAATATTGAATAACGACCACGATACTTAAATTGTATGTTACAGTGTATAACATGACTCCAAGAAAGCAAGCCTAAGTGTAATCCTTTAGTCTTCCGTAACACGATATACCTACGCAACGTCAACGTAACGCCAACGAATACGTTTCAATAATGTGTGAAGAAGACTACTAGACTTAAGTACATTTCTAATGTATATAGTAAGTATCGCTGCAGGCAGCGACAGCCAAATAAGGTAGACCAAGGCGTTCAGCAGCAAACCGAGTAATCACACGCTTGCTTGATTTGACCAGCCTTGATTGACCCCTGTGAACGATAGGATTGCGAGGATATCCTCCTTCACTTCATTGGTTCAGTAGAAGCCAAAGATGTGTCCCTCACGGACCCTAGATAAAACATCTCAGTTATTACCGTGTAGGTATCGTTCGTCAATCGTCATAAGGATTATGTTGGACTTACCATTACCGAACTTATAAGGCGGCGACTGACGCGAGGAGCAACTCCGAAACACATAAACCTTAACCTCGTTAGTGCCATTCCTTTTGATCTTTAGTAGTAACACAATTTTAAGAAATAGGCTATGTGCGTCTGTGTGGATTGTTCATTTCAATTTGTTATTTCACTTCAACTTTAATTATATCTGCACTTATATTATTTTCGATATGTATTGTAAGCCTGTTATACAGGACAATGCATGATTAAGACAACAAAGAATATGATTCATTATGTATGATTATTGATTATTTAGCGTATCTTCAGCTTCACACTAACAAAGCAGTCCCATTATTTTCAATGCTGAATTTGATAACACCTAAGTGTGGCACAACAACTTACCAAGAGCGAAGTTTAACAAAAATAGAACCAATAATCTAAGTTTTCACGTCTCCTAAATTAGTAAAACCAGCTATAACGGAGTCTAATATACTCAATTACCGAACAAATTTGCCACAACTCTCTCTCATAAGTCACGTACAGTGTCACCGGGTTCTCCGAAACGCTAGCTTTGGAACTACATTATTTGCCTATTTTTCGTCCCGGGGTGGAATATAGCAAGACAAGATTTGAACGGGGCATGGAGCTATGTCAAAGAAGAACACAGGCCACCTGATAAGATTGGGACTGAGGTACTATTTGAGGTGAGGAAATATTTGAAATCTCGAGATGAACTCTGAGAACGAGACTAAGATGGAATGCCTTCATGACACCTAGTAATTTCACCACTTGTCTTAGTTCTTGCACAGGGACCGGCGACGCGATGCGCAGGGCGTCGGGCTGCGCGATACGCAGGCAAGAGCGTTTATCAAGGAGCTTCACGTATCCGCTTCTCAAAAAAACCTTCTCATATATCGCTACATGTTTGATTTGCCCGCGCATCGAGTCGCCAGTCTTTGAGCGAGGCGTTACAAGAACAGAACGTGGCGTGGTGTGGACAACGCTACTTGGACGCAGGGTAGTAGGCTAGTAGGTAAGATAGTGGGAGAGACCTTGCACTTCTGTCCTGCCTCTAAAACGCATACGTTTACATTTTGTTTAATTTCGTTTGCGTAATGAAAAAAAATGTACCGATCTTACCAGTTACAACTACGTTATTATTTAATCAGGGAAATTAATAGGATTATGTACGCAATGAACAAGGCTAGTGAAACATGACGCTACTCTACTACGCTTGCAGTGAAACTGCCCGATATTGCAACACTAAAGCAGTATTGGCTATCTAGTGAACGTGAGATAACTGTGTTTGACGGGTAACGTAATAGGTACCTTCTATTAATAACTTTGCTTTGACTATTTGTCAAGATAGCGTATAAAGTGGTAGTTGAGCTATACCGATTAAAGATACGACACGTACGTACAGTGCAAACGTTTTAAAGTCTTTGGGGTTCTGGTAACGTCGGTTATACTGGCATAAGGGCATATCGTCTCTATACTTTCTTAGCCTCATATCTGATCGAATAGTTAGAATGAAATGCAGTCTCCATTGTTTGGGAAACATGAGTGCTTTTTCTATCTAACTATTTGATCAGATGTATGATAGTGAATGTTGGGTGTGGCAGGACAATCATGAAATTCGTGTAAATACAGTAAAAATGCGCTCTTTGCGTAGTACCTATGTGCGCCATGTGCGGTGTGAAACTGATTGATAGAGTAAGGAATGATAAAGTCAGAGAGAAATGTGGACTTAAAGAAGATGTAGTGACTAAGATTGAAAAGGGCATGCTTCGATGGTTCGGTCATTTGGAAAGGATGGATGAAAGAAGATTGACGAAAGAGATATACAGGTCGAAAGTGAGCGGAAGGGTCGGAACGGGCCGCCCTAGGCGTACTTTTTCGAATCAAATCGGAGAAATACTAGAAAACGGCAGAATTTTAAGCACCCGAAACCGATGTATGAATGTGGAAGAAGCGAAATAAATTTGTCAGGATCGTAGCAAGTGGGAAGAAGTGGTATCTCCCTACCCCTCTGGGAAGCAGGCGTGATTTAATGTACCTATTGTATGAATGTATCTATGTATTCGATCAGATACGAGATTGAGAACGTAAAGGGACGATATGAAAGCAAGTGAGAGAAGTTCGAAGGTGGTTTTATGTTATATAACACTTTAACCTAGTCAAAATACCGTACAAAAATCAAAGAGGAAAAAATGCCGCAACTAAGATTCAAACACAGGACCTTTTCCCTGAGACGGTGAGAACGTTCCACTGAGCCACCTATGGCCTCTACCTTTACCATCGAAGTTTTCCTTAAGTACCTACTAGATGTGGATTTTACGACTAAAGAATGAGTTGACTTTGGCCTTATTTTCCAATCAGGTTCTATAGTTGTTTTGATTATTAATTAGTATTAGACAAGTTTGCCACTTTGATAATTTGAAAATCGAAATTTGAAGACACGTTTTCTCTACCCGCTTCTTCCGATTTAGTCTTGAATAACGATTTAAAGAGATCCAGTTGTATTTAATTCAAAAGGACTCTAATCGAACTTTTGATAAGAAAGAAGAAAATAAAGAAAACCATTCACTGCAAAACAGATCAATATTGAATGTACACTTAACAAGTCCTTGCTACGATTGTGATAATATAAGTAAAGTGTTTATACTCGACAGTGAAACAAAGTTCTTATTATTTGCAAAGGAATTACAGAATTACTTGATACCTCTCTGTTCTGCAAACGGATTAAATTGTTCATAACTGCAAAATATAAATAAATGCGAAATTGTATGTGTGTGTAAGGAAGTACGAGTACGTTTGCTGAAACGGATGGACAAATTTGGAACGGAGATGGCATATACCCTGAATCAACACAAAGGCTGACGTTTATCCCGAAAAAAAACCACTGTTCTCGTGGAATTAGGGTTGCCAGGACATGTCCGGATTTTGACTGTCCTGCCAAATGTATACAGGCTTTTGGTCAACCCCGCCCCGCCAAAAGCTGCCGAACGATAGCGCGCGAGCGACTCACCCGGACACACATGACTCGCGAATCGCGAACCAATGTGACTCAGAATAACATATAATTAAGAGGAGATTGAGTCTCAAATGAATAAATACACAAATTAAATTTTTTTCCCTAGTGTTTTAAGAGCAAAATGACCAGTAAGTATGGATCTGTATACAGCTTTTCAATTTTTGGGCCTCGCAACCCTATGTGGTATGGTCAACAAAAGGGTTAACTAGTGTTTATTTTTCCTGTTTTATATTTATATTTGTGAATACTGTTTGAATTGTATGTTTGATTATAATATAACTCACCTGTTTGCTAACCCAATGCCAGTCATTCTCAAGGATGTTAGTCAAACCCAGAGAATAAACACAAAACACTTTCGCCACCAAATGCCTTATCCACTGACCATACATCATTTATTTATCAGAATTAATTCACTGCAACTTGTTAAATAATTGAAAAAATTATTGGCTGAAGTTGAATCATATCACTTTGCTTTATCAGATAATGTGGAAACTAAACACATTTTACAGGAATTCAAAGAAAGTGTGGAACCATGATAAGAAACATGACGATTCTTCTATCAGCAATTGTTTCATACAAGAATGCATACAAAACAGGCCATAACAATAAAAAAATAATTGTTTATAGTGATAGCAAAAAGGTCAAGTAGTTAGTGGTAGCGTTAAATAAAAATTTACATTTATAAATTATCAGTGTGGTAAAGTAACAGAAGTCTATCAAACCAAGCAGTTATCAAAGCCAAGATATTAGTCACAAAAATAAAACATAGCACCATTAAGTCACAAAAAAACTAACTGGGTCAAAGAAGGATGCAACGAGATGTCTCCACCACTGCTCAATAACGAACAGATCATTATATTTCATTACAAAATTACCTTATTATAAGACCAAAATCATAAATAAATGTTATTGTAGGTAACTTGTAACAACTCAGTATTTTGCATTACTAGACAATGATAATGTAATATAAAAAGAGTAGTAATGTTATCAAGTGCATCAAAATGCTGAAATGATAACTGTATTGAAAATAAGTGGTCAAACCAAAAAAACCTATAGTCCCGCCATTCTAAGAGCCAAAATGTGACAGCTGTCCATGCATTACAAATTAGGCCCTTTCAAACGGTGTGATTATAGCACTTTTTGTGGTTGAGCTACAATTTGACAAACATTTATGATGAAAATGCACTTACAACTATTGGACTAACTGTCATTGTTACAGGTGTGAAAAGACCAGCATGCAAATTTTAGTTATACATCAATAACTACAACAAAAATTGGCATGCATATTTAAATCAAAAACAAGAATATAAGTGAAATAATGATGAAATCTAGGTGGGCGTGCATTTAGTATCACTGGTCCCTTGACACTCTCTCTGTCTGGATTTATCTGTATTATGTTATTTTGAGTTGGTAGGGACATTTTCAATTCATTTCCATCCTTCTTTATTATTTAGGTTCTGTGGTAGCTCATCAATTAAAAAAATATGACTGTACTGTACATCACAGATTGTATTCCAATAAATACATTTGATAACCCATGAGAGAGGTCTTAATATTATTATTCAGATGACAAGTTTTACTGTCTTCTTACATTAATTCATTCGTTTTGAAAAAATCTAATAAGTTTACCTGCAAAAATTCAATTTCATCAAATTAATTTTCTTTTAAAAGGTATTAATCACTGCACAATATATTTTAGTACTTACACCACATATTTTTTATATAAAAATTGCCCAATATTTTCATAGCAAACACAATAATATATACAAATATTTATTTACTTGAATGTTTATGGTACTTAATAGCACAATAATGAGAATAGCACAACTTCAAGTCAACGGATAAGTAGGTGCGTATTATGTGAGGGGAAATTGATAAATCAAAGTTGTTTCCGATAAAATTTCTAACAAGAAATTAAACATAAGGTTGTATAACCATGTGGGGTATAAACTTTATACATTTTTTAAAGTCAATATTCTTCCGTGGCGGTTGTTATCGGTTGCCTGAGTCAACGGAAGAAGTTAAATTAACCTTTGTTATCTACAACACCCACAAATAACAAAATAAATTATCTCCTAAACGTACACAATTCAAAATCCACAATTAGCTGTCACAAATTGAATACAATTAATTTAACATAAACATTGAAAATACTTACAGTTATCTGGGGAAAAGCAGCCGATTTAGATGTAGACCTCCGGAGAATAACCAGACTTCGTTGATTATTAGTAAATACCGGAGAAATTTGCAAAATCCGGCGATGATAAGCAAAAAAGCGACGCACAGCTATGCGAAGTGACATTTCGCCTAAGGTGTTGCTGTTTGTCATAATGTTGACATTGCTGCGACTTATTCGAGACAATATTTAAAAAACTCTGAAAAAATTGCGATGGCTATACAATATCCAATAATACTACGTAAGATAATATTATGATTTATGATATTTGGGTCGCTTATTGTACCTACTCGGTAAAACCATGGTAAAACATAATTCTTGGAGAGGGAAGGACTCTTTATGATGAATTCCTTCTTCAGAAAGAAGCCACATCGTAAATGGACCTGGATTAGCCCGGACGGGTCGACAAAAAATGAGATAGACTTCATCTTGTCTACCAAACGCCACATATTCAATGATGTCTCTGTGATCAATAGGCTAAAGACTGGCAGTGATCACCGAATCGTGAGAGGCACATTGAATATCAACACAAGGCTTGAAAGGTCACGACTGATGAAGTCTGCGCTCCGTCCAACCCCAGTCCAATGCCAAAACCCCGAAACCTTCCAGCTCGAACTCCAAAATCGCTTCGAATGCCTAGCAGAATGCGAGTCTACGGACGATCTGAATAACGGGTTTGTACAGGCTGTCCAAGCTGCTGGGTCGAAGTTCTTTAAGACCCACAGCCAGAAAAGAACCCAAAAACTCTCAGACCACACTCTTAAGATCATGGACGAACGGAATGAAATGCGGCTGCAGTCTTCAGTGGACATGCAGAAGTACAGGGGGCTTAACAGACAAGTCTCTAAGTCATTACGGACAGACCTGCGCACCTTTAATACTTCGCGTATTAAAGATGCTATCAAGCGAAACAAGGGCTCTAAGGTGTTCGCTAGGGATTTGTCTGTTGGGCAGACCCAGTTGATGAAACTGAAGACCGAAAATGGCACCGTAATTTCGTCCAAGGCCGAGATTTTGGGTGAGGTTGAGAAGTTCTACGGACAGCTGTACAAATCAACTCGACCCGTTGAAAGTTTGGCTACAGATCCCAGAGCCAAACTCACCCGACATTACACCGAAGACATCCCGGACGTCAGCCTGTACGAGATCAGAATGGCCCTGAAGCAACTGAAGAACAATAAGGCGCCAGGGGACGACGGAGTTACGGCTGAGCTTCTGAGAGCGGGTGGAATGCCGATACTTAAAGTCCTCCAGAAGCTCTTTAACTCTGTTATTCTCGATGGCGGTGTCCCAGAGGCGTGGACCGGAAGTGTGGTGGTCTTGTTCTTTAAGAAAGGCGACAAAACCTTATTGAAGAACTACCGACCCATCTCACTTCTGAGCCACGTTTATAAGTTGTTTTCAAGGGTCATTACAAATCGACTCTCACGCAGGTTCGACGACTTCCAGCCTCCTGAACAAGCCGGTTTCCGGAAAGGCTTTAGTACCATAGACCACATTCACACGCTGCGCCAGATTATACAGAAGACCGAAGAGTATAATCGGCCCTTATGTCTAGCGTTCGTGGACTATGAGAAGGCCTTCGATTCGGTCGAGACATGGGCGGTGCTCGAGTCACTACAGCGGTGCCACATCGACTATCGATATATCGAAGTGTTGAAGTGTTTGTACAAAAATGCCACTATGTCAGTCCGGCTCCAGAACCAGAGCTCGAAACCGATTCAGTTGCAGAAAGGTGTGAGACAGGGAGATGTCATATCTCCGAAACTGTTCACCGCTGCACTGGAAGATGTCTTCAAGCTTCTGGACTGGGAAGGACTTGGCATCAACATCAACGGCGAGTACATCACTCACCTTCGATTCGCGGACGACATCGTAGTCATGGCAGAATCGCTAGAAGACTTGAGTAAGATGCTCGGAGACCTCGATAGAGTTTCCCAACGGGTGGGCCTGAAAATGAACTTGGACAAGACGAAAGTCATGTCCAATGTTCGCGTTTTGCCAATACCGGTTCACGTGGGGAATTCTCAACTTGAAGTTGTTGATCAGTACGTATACCTGGGACAAACTGTCCAACTTGGTAAATCCAACTTCAAGAAAGAGGTCGATCGCCGAATCCAACTCGGATGGGCAGCGTTCAGAAAGCTAAAGCGGATCTTCTCGTCCAAAATACCGCAGAGCCTTAAGTCGAAAGTCTTCGACCAGTGTGTGTTGCCAGTGATGACTTATGGATCAGAGACTTGGCCGCTAAATGTGGGCCTCATAAATAAACTCAGGGTCACTCAGCGTGCAATGGAAAGAGCTATGCTCGGAGTTTCTTTGCGCGATATGATCCGTAATACGGTAATACGCCAGAGAACCAAGGTCACCGACATAGCTCAGAGAGTTAGCATGCTGAAGTGGCAATGGGCAGGCCACATAGCTCGGAGAACTGATAACCGTTGGGGAAGAGAAGTTCTCGAGTGGCGGCCCCGCACCGGTGGACGGAGTGTTGGACGGCCTCCCACCCGGTGGTCTGACGACCTGGTTAGGATCGCGGGGAGCCGCTGGATGCGAGCGGCTCAAGACCGTGATTTGTGGCGCTCTTTGGGGGAGGCCTTTGTCCAGCAGTGGACGCCCCCGGGCTGATGATGATGATGATGAAAACATAATTGCTTTTGATATGTCATTGTATATAGTCAACGCTACCGACAACCGAGTTTTTCTTATGGGTCGGAATGGCATATTGGGGGTGCCGTAGAAATCTCGCCCGGGGCTCTGGTTGTGCTAAAACCGGGACCCTTTCTCAGTTAGTCGAGTCACGACCACAGATTATAGGATATGTCACCGCGCTAACAGCTACACCTACACCTACAGTGTCACAGGGATTATCCTAAATTTTTTTTACCGAATAAGTTTAGAATTCTTGCAGAAACTTATTATTTGAGGAGACTAGTAAGGCTGGTTTTAGTGTCACGAGGACGCAGTGTTGCCAGTGGCATATCGTCAAATGTAACACAAGTCAGGTCAAAAAGTAACATTTTCACGAGAAACATAACATTTAGTATGTACCTTATTCTTATTAATGTGGAAAACGACACCAATACTAAATTATGGCACTATATTTACACAAAAACTAAAAAAAAGTATTCTGTCCCATTTCTTTCTTTCTTCGAAAAAAAATGTTGATCGAATAATTTACTAGTGATACTAAAAAAAAAAACCTACAATTAATAATGTGTCAGTAATATACTCGTACCTTACATACCAATTAATTTCGTAATGTTTTTCAATAGCTACAATTTACTTTGTTTATTAATCAATTTATAAAATGTTTGTTTGTCCCCAACCCCAGTGTAGTTTTGGTGATCACAAAACTGGCCTTGAAAAAACGTATTAAATTACGCGGAGTGAGTTAGAAAGTAAAGGCAAAAGGCCGTCTCCTCTATTTATATGTCTTTCCGTATAAGTGCTTCTTTTTTACTCGTATTACTTTTTCGTGTCTGGTCAGCTGTCAAAAGTTCAAAACAGAATCCAAGCCAAGCAAGCCAAAAAAGCAAATGCGCCAACTTGACGAATGACGAACAAAAACTTTCATGGATGCGTTCCGTTTCACGATAATTTTTTACTTGCTGGAAATTATTTTATAAATATTTATTTAAATATTTTATACTGACCTAAAAGTAACGTAAAAGTAACATTTTAATTCCTGTAACATAGAGGTAACATGAGAGGGTCAAAAGTAACGTAAAATGTTACAAAAGTAACATTCTGGCAACGCTAGTCAGTGCGGATCGCTCCGCACAGACCGATCTAATACAGATACGTAATGACAATCGTCCGTGCGGACCCTTCCGCATTACTCGACGCTCCCTAAGCTTATTAATAATTTATTTATTTAATAATAACGTAATTTTGTCAATATCAAGTATATAATATATATTATATACGGTGAATCCTGTCCTGTCGTCGAAGTCTTCCCGTCATAGTCGTTATGACCCTTGAAGATGGTGAGCATCCACTTCAATGGCTTGGTGTGATCTTGACCGCTAACTCATTTGGATCCATCTTTTCACTGTTATTTTATTGAATGCAAGTTCATCATCAATGTTACAAGTTGTCCCACAAAACTGCCCTGCATTTGGGAATTAAATTCAACGATAAAATAATTTACAAAAAAATAATAATTGGACAGGTGTTTTCAGAATGACAGCCAGTCATAGACCCTCCCTAAGCTTAATACAGATAGATCGATCCGTACTGACGGACCGCTGACACTAAAACCAGCCTCAAACCGAATAAAGTTTTATTTGTAAAGATTTTTTGCAGGAACTTATTGTTTGAGGAGACTAGTAAAACATCCAAACTGAATTAAGATTTATTTATTTTTGACTTACGATGAGTGTTCACAACGACCTATACGAGCAACACAAGTGCTGTCCGTCGTAAGGCACTAGTCGAAGAACGGACAATGTATAAAAATAAATGTTACCATACTCTGAGAGAATATACTACGGACTTATACAAACACTAGAGTGTTCTCTATCGACGAAGACGCAACCAACCACATAATTCCATGTTGCAGAATCGCGGCGCGTCTAGAGCACCGTACTCATGCTGCCCTCATAACGGCTATTCCCAGTTGTCAGCACTAGGGAGTGCAAATAACTGGTTATAACCGGTTATTTTCATACAAAAACGGTTAATAACCGATTAAATTGCATTCCCTAGTCATCCTAGTACGACTGGGATAACGTTTTTACCGTATTTAGGTGCAAACAACTGGGAATAGCCCCTCCTAAATAAAAAGGAGGCATGCGCAATTTGATAGTCAAAGCAAATTTAGCCCACTACCTTAAGAAATAGGGTCACTAATCCATACGCAGATCTATGAGACATACGCCCTTTTTTCCAAGGAGGGCAGCATGGTAAACATTTGTTGCACGCAACTCATGTTGCAGAGTTGACAAGTTTTCGGCTCGCGAGCGGGAATTTTTTTGTTGCTCATCCTGAATGTTAATCGACTGTTTCGTAATACCAAAGAAGGCGGCTGTGTGGTAATACAAAGTATTTAAAATTTTATATAGTTACCAATAGCGTCTATAAAGCAGTGTTGTTCAGCAAATGTTTACCGTGAATACGGGGCTTAAAGTCTCACTTAGGGACGGGCGTCGCGATGCGACATGATTAATTTGCTCGGGCATCGCGTCGCCGATCCCTTAGTGGAAAACACTAATTGGAAACGAGATATAGCTTAATCCACCTTTACAATAATCAAAAAGTCATCGATGGGAGGAATCTATAAAAATATAATCCTATAATATTAAATATACACTGCAAGATTTTTGTTACACGTAAAATACATACTTTATTAAACGATAATGACGGATATATCAGTCAATGCGAAAAACGTAAAGAGACTTCACAAAGGTTACGTTTATAGTAATTTTACGTCGGACGTATAGTCACCAGCAATAATATATTATCATTATCAAACAGACAGATGTTTTTTGACACGACTATACTACTAGAGACATAAGAGCATGTCAAATATTTTAAGGATAATGCTAGATGTAATATATATCTTTTGTTTATGTGATAAAGGAGGCCGACGAGTAAACGACCCACAGAAATGCGAAAATGGGAGCAAAGTTCAGTACTATGACTGGTGTGGTTGTGGCCTTCACCGACAAACAAACGACACGTGAGATCTAAATGGGTGCCATGTTCTGTAGATAATGCTGCACTCTTTATTCATAACATATCCCTTTAAATTTGAATAGTCACATTATTTACACAAAGCAAATGGGTAAGGACCAAAAAGTTGGCCACATTAGCTCAATCAATTAAATTTTCTATAAAATTTTCCGTTGTAACACGAAAATTGCCATACAATTGTAGAGATACTTTTCGTCGCACAACGGAACTTTTTTCGTCTTCGTTGTTTGTATGGTTAACTGCGTCTAACTGTGGTCCCACTTTTTGGTCCTCACCCAAATAACGTATTATCTATTGAACCATAACATTTGACGTGGCTAGTTGTCCAAATGGTTTATCTCAATATTACACACGGGTGCTGCTCGCCAGTTATCTTACCTTGGCTTGAACTGGGCTTGCGTGTCTAGATTATTGCTGGTTACTGTACTAAGAACAAAGGGTTTGGTTCCATATGCCATCAATTTGCGTACAACATCAAAGAAACCTTTTATTAGATACATTAGTATATTATATTATTCATCAACAGAACATGAAATAAAATCTCTGGACAAATAGAGTGGATATGCGTCAAATTATTAGTAAATCTATGTATTTTACGTACAACAGTAACACTTTAAATTATGTAAACTCAGAGATATGTCACACTATACATGATATTTACATTGAATACATTAGTAAGAGAAATAAAATGATTCGATTTATGGAAGTACATTAGTCAAATTCATAACCTAATTAAAAAAACGTTACATATTGTCATAATACTGATCTTTTTATTTTAGTCATAAGTAGTTCGTCAATGGTCATAAGAGTTGACAGAGTTGTCTATTTCTTTAATAATTCAGAATATTTGATTTTAATAAGAGATATAAAATGTTTTGTAAAGCTTTTCGAATGAATATCACAATTGTACCAGTAATGTGAAGAGCGAGAAAGAGCTTTATTACTTAATATTTGACTGTGCGCAGCCTCTTCGGTAAGTCTTCAAAATATAATTTATCGCTAACGTTTGGTCAAGGTCAGCCATACAATTAAACATTCTTGTAGGGATCGGTCACCTAGCCAACTTACTTTACGCTAAGGTTGAATATTTCCGCCTTTAACTTATTATAATAGACCCCGGATTTCGGTGGAAATGACGTCACAAAGGGTAGTTTGAGGCGTAAATGGAACGGTGTTAGTTAAAACCATTTGTTAATTAATACCTGAATATTTAACTGAATATTTTTTATTAACTAGGTATTCACGACAAAAAATATAATTATTACCGCAAGTCATTTAGAACCACTTTTGATCTGTTACGGAGGGTCAGTGAGATTGAGATCGAACATGGCCTTTCGAGATCGAATAAATCAATGGCAATGGGCGGCCGTCAACTTTGTCAGCATAATCAAAGGATGTCGATGAAAATTTAACTTATATTGAAAAATTTAAGATAACGAGTTAAGTTCTTAATGAGTTTTAGTTAAGTGCATAGTCAAATAACCTAGGGTGCGGAAACACTCGATTATTGGAATTCCAAATACCAGTTCAAACTTTTAAGTTGGCATTTTATACGAGAACTTAAAATAGATATTAAATGCCGACTGAATAAATGTAATATTTAATTAATCACCTGCAGACGGGAACCCAATATACGAAGCTCTGCCGAATTATTTTTGCTTTGCTTTGGCTGTCATGTGTACAAATAGATGTTCTTTTCTCATTTGTCCCCAATGTCCCCACCCTTTAGTTTCGAGTGGGGAAGAGGTGGGAAAATATATTGTTACGTGTTACCTTTGGGGATAACTGGGAAGAACTCATTCCGATTGGTTGTCCCCAGGGATACTTTTTATCCCGGAAAATTGGGCAGTTTCCGAGGTAATAGCGATAACGACTTCTACGCGGACGGAGTCGCGGGCAAGAACTATTGTTTCGATATATCCGACTGTACACATAAAGACAGCAATCCTAATTACTTAAATACTTGATAGTGAGCTCTTCTCTTGTTGTAATAGGGTTCAATCTGCACAAAATATTCTATTTTGAGTTCTCACCTGGCGATATGTATAATAAAGTGCATAGAATAATTTTATTAAGAGTAATTTGAAGAATACTGTTTCTAG
Organism: Acleris laterana; assembly: GCA_963966035.1. Taxonomy (NCBI): domain Eukaryota; kingdom Metazoa; phylum Arthropoda; class Insecta; order Lepidoptera; family Tortricidae; genus Acleris; species Acleris laterana. Next base: position 16,054,859 of record OZ014440.1, read on the forward strand.
TTTCAAATTGTACTACAGGCTGTTTGGCAAGTGTGATCTTAATGGTAAAACTATTAATAAAAAAATTACAAAACTATCTTACACTAGGAGACACTAATCTACAGGGAGATCCGAACATTGGTCATTTTTATAAAGCTCTATGCCTTGAAATTATTTGCACATTTTCTCTTTGCCTATATGACCGCACTGTCATTTTAAACACAAAGAATAGAAATATTATTAAGTATGTATAGACTAATTTTAAACCTAATAAGATGTATACTTAAACATTTCGATTTTTTAATTTCGCTTGCAGACAAACCAACTCAAATTTGGTAGTTCACTCCAAGATTGACACTTAACATGGTATAAAGTGTTAATTTTCGAGTGACCTACCGGAATTATCTTACATCACTGACAATGCAATTGTTAGAAAGGAACTGAGCCTCTAGAGACTTTTTTTTGTGGTCATCATTTCAGCAACCCATATTAATAACACAAATCCTTTTAAAAACAGACCTATTCGAAGGTTTAATCAATACTTTAATGTGAATATGTATTATCCATTATTATAAATATAATATATTTTACATTTTGTCCACGTCTAACAAATAAGAATAATTTTAATCACATGCATGCACATTTATTGACAAGCTGAAATTCAAATTCGTAGTATTTTAATTGAAATAGCCATCCAAAATACCAGTGATTATAGAATGACCCTCGATCAACTTGAACTAAATAATTAAAGTTTGCCATCGGCAGGACGTTAACAATAGAAATACTTACCCTACTTAATTAAACACATTTAAATCTGTTCTTCCACTCCAATCAACTAAACTGACCAACTGAAACAGGACAGCTATTTTTCATTCACAACGGGTTAACTTTAAAAGTCGACCGAGCTCCGCTATTGCGGAGCTCTTAATTTTGAGTGTTTTGGCTATTCGGGCCAGTTGAAGAACAAGCATAACCTAAATCTACCGAATATTTATGTTATGATTTATATTCTGTACAATTTGGATACTGTTTAGGAGAAAACAAGCAATTTCAGTTATCAAATAATCAAATCATTACCGTAAGTTTAGAACAGACATAATTAAGAAATCTAACTATTTATAATATTAACATTTGCGACATCATCACATACATGTAAACAATTCTCAGTCAAAATTCACATTGCTTGATACCCACCATTTCTTATTCAGTTGCTATTTCCTATAGCTACCATTACTTTCCAGAAAAATAAAAAGCCTCAATAAGGGCGCCACAGGCGCCGCTAATACTTTTTAATCTCCGTTACGTGAAACGGAAAAATTGTTTCGACTTTTCCGCAATACGGGAGGTTTTTAAATTTCTGGTACACCTATACATATTAGCAACTTTGTACTCAAACCTGTCACATCAAATTCACATCATAGTATCACTCAATGGTACACAGTTATACCCTGACGTCGACGGTCTTTTTGATGAGGTTTATTCCCCGCAGCAGATACATACCGCCGTATAATACACTGGTATAGTGTTTATTATTTCTAGCGAGCCGATCTTCTACACAAAGGCCATTGTTTGTGTACAATACTATTATCTTTCTTTGTGTCCGTACCCGCAAGTCGATTACATACAAAAAAGTTAGAACTACATTCAATGTCCATAGAATTATCAACCCTATCCTCTTAGTCAGTAGGTATAAAATGTAAAGTGTCAGGATACAGATATGTCTTTATTATTTAATGGTAATATTGTGTAGGGAATAAGACCGGTTCAAATAATAAAGACATATCTGTATCCTGACACTTTACATTTTAAACCTACTGACTAAGAGGATAGGGTTGATAATTCTATGGACATTTAATGTAGTTCTAACTTTTTTGTATGTAATCGCCTTGCGGTTACGGACACAAAGAAAGATAATAGTATTGTACACAAACAATGGCCTTTGTGTAGAAGATCGGCTCGCTAGAAATAATAAAGACTATAGCTGGTTGTAAGTCAAACGAGCGACTAAAAAATAACACTCTGAAACCAGTCGGCAGTCGGCACATGTCACCCCAGGCGTCCCTACGAGAAGCTGTCCTGCTCGCACTCGTCCCAGCTGTCGCACTCGTACTGATCTGGATCGTAGTCGATGTCGCAGGCGGCGTGGCCGGTCGCGTCCGAGCTGATGTCCGTCAGCGCCGCTTCGGAGACTGGCTTCGACGATATGTCTAGGATCTGAGGGATTTTTAAATTATTGATTGCCAGCGACTCCGTTGGGGCAAAATATTCGTTTAGCACCTTCCTCGTAGGCATGTAGGGTAAAACACCCAATTACTGGTTTCTAAAATACCTACCTAATACCTAGTGATTATTGAATTATCGTCTGTATTACGTTACTATAAAGTTCATGAGGCCAATAATCAGTATGTGGCCTATTACCCCTGTCTGTTTTCGAGCTACCGGAGTATCACACCGTAAAGACGGGACAAACAAATTAATTAAATTAATTTTCATTATTATTTGCTGTAGCAGCAATAGTATAACACACTTTTTGAAAATTTCATGTGTATGTTAGTGGAGTTACCAACAAATGGAAAACGGAGGCTTAGTAATGTTCCCGTTGTGGGTAAGAAACCCTAAAAACTTCACTGCTTCAGGTAAAAGGACTGGATGAACTTACATCTGCCGACGACCTCAGGCTATAGTTGTCCGACTGCGCGTCCCGGTCAGCTGTGGACAGCGCGTGCAGCGCCAGCGAGTTGCGCTTGGGTTCCTCCCGCGACATGTTCTTGCCGTCGGAGCGGAGGGCCACTTCAGATGGGTTCGAGCGTTCTAGGAATAATGATACATAAGTATCCGCGGTTAAAACACAAATCGCAAGTCACGTGTACAATATTATAATAAGAAACTGATTATAATATCTCTTCTGCTCGTAAGTCCTCAAGAAAAAGCAGTGGACTTAGCATTTGCTGTGTTCAGGGTGATAGAACCAGTAATAAAAAAAGCACCAAAAATGGACGCTTGATTCTTATGGTGCAGCAGATAAGGGTTATTCATTGATTTTGAGACAATCAATTAACAACCTTATGATCTTTGAATTAAGACTGCGCAGAGCAAACGCCGAGCGTCCAGTGGCACCCTCATTACTATTATTGTGTTTTCTAATTAACTAAAGAATTTCCTTGGAATCAAACGAAATGTTTTTGTAGTGCAAGTAAAAACACAGTTTATGGGATACGTAACAAACTTTAATAACAATTACCCTTTGAGTAGTCAGCTTAACGGGATAAGCTAGCCACTTTTTTCCGTTAAGTTAATAACTCGAAGGTGAATTGTAATTAAGTTAATTGATATACCCTATAAGTTGTGTTTTATATAAGTTGTGTTCCTATAAGTTGTGTGTTCAAAACCATTTCGTCCAATTTCAAGAAAATACTTTAGTTAATTAGAAAACACAATAAAAGTAATGAGGGCGCCACTGTACATCCGGCGTACGCTCGGCGCAGTCTTAAGAGTTAAGTGTATATTATTGGTGCCGTCACCATAGTGTCATTTAGAATGGACAAGACTAGTATCATTTTTTGATTTACTATTTCCCGCGAGTTTATTATTATGTTAAGATTTACCTTTAGCAAGCGGGTCAGCCATTGACACAGGAGATACGCTTCTAGGCGAGCCCAAACTGCCGCTATAGTAGGTTTCCGGGTTGGCCTCGTGACGATCTACAATATACAAAAGTAATAACTACATAGATATTAAAGGTTTCACCATAGTATATATACAAAGTACATAACATGCACTTTTTATATTTTTTTTGCAAACAAATTTTATATTTTTTCAAAATCTAAAGAGGTTTAAATTAATGACTAACAAAGGTTAGAAGCTTTGCAGCAGGTCCAAAGAGCCAAAGCACCCAGGAATAGGAAAAGTCGGAACTGTTAAACTAATTTCTGTAATGAGCTAAAATGCTACAGGAAAAACTGGTCAGGGAAAAAACATGACTGTGAAAACTGAATGAGAATAAAAATAATGAGTTTAGGAAATTGATTTAACATATCGATCTGAGACCGAATTGACATTTAAAGTCTCAAGACTATAATCTCAAGACCTGTACCCTAAATGTATTGCCAACCCTAAGGACTAATATGGAATACATCTATGCTAGTAGTATCACCGGTTGTCAAAGGATAAGACGATGGTAGCGATCCGAAGGGACCGTCACGTCCTACCCCTAAAAAAAATGGTTTTATTCTGATAGTTGGGCACTAGGACGCAAGTGTTACCACAATCGACGATCTCGTGGAAGACGTAGTTGGCGATGGCCACGGGCTGCCGGATCCACGCGTGCGCCATCAGCTGCGGCACCGAGCAGCGCAGCGCCGGCTCGCGGCACAGCATCCAGCGCAGCAGCTGCTCCAGGTCTACACATATTTATTTTTTTTGGTGGGAAATCCAACAGTTACAAATATAACATATGAAACAAGAATAGGAAGCACAAAACCAATTACAGGATTTCACATGTAGTGACAGAGTAGCAAACTTAAAGTTTAGTACAAACTTCAAAGGTACACGCACTTACACAAAAACACTAGCGCAAATAAAAGGTAAAATTAAAACTACTGCTACACACCAGCCAAAGGCAGATCGCCAAAAGATTCTCATACCTATGGTACAAAACATGCTCAAACAACACATTTCGCTATCAAACTTCGCCTCATGGAAGGGATTTTACAATTGAATATATCGATATCCAGCTTATTCACCCAATTATTCAAGCCTTTACCAGCACGCGTCAAGAAACTGTTTTGTCTGTATCTAGAGGATGCAAATCTCAGTGATATAGGGGGATAACTCCTTTTAGACCGAGTGGGAATACTAAACGAAACGTAAGAAAGCAACTCAGGACTGTCAACGAGGCCGCTAGTAATATTTAGAATATAAGTGTAGTCATTAAACCGAGATCACGCTCCAACTAAATGGGCGATGTCGATGAACTTGACGCATAACAAGAGCATTCATAAACTGTATAAGAAGGTTAAAATGACCGCTTTTACAATTTTTGTTTGTCTGAAATCTTGTCTCAAATAGTCTAGAACGGCTCTAAGGATTCTTTACATAGTATTAAGACTGCGCCGATCGTACGCCGAATGTACAGTGGCACCCTCATTACTATTATTGTGTTTTCTAATAAACTAAAGTATCTTATTGAAATTGATCGGTTTTTGTACTAAAAATGAAAACACAGCTTATAGGGTATATCACATAGTTTAATAACAATTCACCTTCGAGTTATCAACATAACGGAAAAAAGTGGCCACCTTCTTCCGTTAAGCTGACTACTCAAAGGGTAATTGTTATTAAAGTTTGTTACGTATCCCATAAATTGTGTTTTTACTTGCGCTCCAAAATGTATCGTTTAATTGCAAGGAAATTCTTTAGTTAATTAGAAAACACAATAATAGTCATGAGGGCGCCACTGGACGCTCGGCGTTTGCTCGGTGCAGTCTTAAACCAAGTAGATTTCCGTCGTCAGTCCTTCTATATTGGGCGATAGGATCTTTCAAAATCCGCAACGGATTTTAATGCGGTTTTCATCAACAGATACTGATTCAAGAAGAAGGTTTTTACGTATTACGTACGGGTGTTGCAGAAACTCACATAAACCGAAGTGAAGCGAGGGCACGTCGCTAGTTTAATTATAATGTCTCTACATTGTAGAGAATAATTAAAACCAGTTTTTTACTTGAGATTTTGTGTATGTTAAATTTTAATGATTTAATCCGTAGTTTAGACTAATGCAGCAGTGTACTTCTGCATTCTGATAATTCTCATCTCTAGTCTTATTCGCGCTTTAAAGTTATAGTAAACTATAAAAAAATGAGTAATTTTCTTGTGTGAACAGCTAAATTCAAATAACATTAAAATTTATTATTTCCTTTTGGCAACTTACAGGATTTAATTGAAGAAATATGGACGTTACCTTACTCTTTACTTCCACTACATTTGATATACTACTTACCAATGGCTAGGTTTAGGGGACAAATGAATACAAACCTTCGGATACCGGCTGCGGTAGCACCAGCGGTCCTTGAATGGTGTCCTCGATGTCCGAGAACGGGTTGACGAAGAACGTCAGCACGTAGAGGGTTATGCCCATCGACCACATCTCCAGCTCGGGGCCGGCATACCTGTGGAATGGCGATATATGATTTGTAACTCAGTGCATTAAGATATCATCTGTTTCTTTCGCCCTAAATCAAAGAATGGGTATACAAAGGAGAAACTAGATTATTTGGAAATTAAAGAACATAACGGCTGAAATAGCTGGGCTCCACTCAAACGGAGACGAGCGGAGGAACGTAAACGATCATAAAAATCAACTAAAGTTTATTTCCAGAGATATTATCGTCCTCCTGTAACTATGGAATAAACTCCCCACCATACTGTCTCCTTTGTGTCCTTTGAACGTGGACCAGGCACTGTTGACTACTATTAGGAGGTTGACACTGTTGACGACGATGATAACTTTCGCCTAAAGTGACCGTCATATTATAATAGCTAAAAAACACAGTGTTACACTAGCTGGTTAAACAATCCGATTGGTAAATTAGCTTCCGTCCAATTCCAAATTCAAAAAATCTACTTTCTTCGGCCACTTACTTATTCCCAGCCAGCACCTCAGGGCTGCAGTACTCCGTGGTCCCGTAGAAGGTGGAGAACAGCGTGTCCTTGCTCATGAAGGTGGCCGAGCCGAAGTCGATGAGCTTCACGTGGAACTTGTTGTCGATGATCACGTTCTCGTCTTTGATGTCGCGGTGCAGGATGTTTAACGAGTGGAGGTATTCGACGGCCTGACCTATCTGGAAGGGGGGGAAGGATGATAATAGGTGTGGTTATATGGCAATCAGGGTAGTTTTCAAAGAATGTATGTTATTGTAAAAGCGACAATGGCAAAGTTGTATTCCTACTTTTACGGCGGCAAAAGATTTAACTGTAATCAACCATACGCAATACCGACCTGATTCGACCCAATACCGTAGTAGGGAAGAGAAAGTAACATTCAAGGATCGACCAAACAGAACCTTAAAATATGCTGACGCAACGTTAACGAAGTGACGCGACGCTACTGTGTCACGTTTATAACGCGACTTTTACGCCACCTACGTCACGTTCAAAAGAACGCTATTTACCATTTTGAGTTGGAACCATTTCGTGACCATTTTCTGACCTTCATTGTTGTTTATTACGAACGAATGTTTTTCTTCCTTCCTTTCTTTCTTTCTTTCACAATAACATTTTGAGATTATGACGCAACTTCAGTGTATTTTAAGGTTCGGTATGGCTAAGTTCGTATTTATCTTGCTTTCTTAATTAGATTCAGTACCTATCAATACGCCAACTTAGAAACCAAGATAAATACGAACTTATCCGACCAAAATACGATGGGTACTGAATCTAATTAAGAAAGCAAGATAAATACGAACTTACCCATACCGAACCTTAAAATACACTGAAGTTGCGTCATAATCTCAAAATGTTATTGTGAAAGAAAGAAAGAAAGAAGATTGACGCTGTAGGTGTATAGATATTAGTGTTTTCGAGTGTACCTGTCTAAATATGTAGCTCAGCAGCGGCTCGTCAAGCGAGGGTCGGCGCTCGATGAACTCAAACAGATCCATGCCGGCGCCATGTTTTCCCATCACCATTTGGAAGTATTTCTCATTCTCGTACACGTCTAGGACGCTCACCTGGAAACAGACGTAGATTCTGTATCTATTGCTCAATCTCTCAAGGGTTAGCTGGAAGAGATATCTTAACCGCTCGTATGCAGGGTCGTTTCAGAATTTGACACCTCGGTGCGGCAACGCAGTCACGTGGCCGGCCACGTTACATCAAACCCTTGGCAGCCATACTGAATATTTTTATATCAGGAGCAATTTTTTGTGAATTTCGATACATTGGCTTAACCTGCAATCGATTTTAACCCTACGTTGCTCTGTAAAAAGGTTTCAAATAAAAATCCGGGTAGGCACGCAGGGCATTGGAGCGGACCCGTGCCTACGCAGTTCATAGGCTGGCACGGATCCGTGTATAAGCATACGAGGGGGAGTAAGTCACCTCTGTACATCGTTATATTACTATTTAATTGAATGGTTATTCAGCCATCCCATGTTGAATTTTCCAGGATGAAAAGTAGCCATGTGAATCCAGGGTATAAGCTATCTTTATTCCAAATTTCATCCAAATCCGTCCAGTCGCTCCAGTTTGAAGGAGTAACAAACTAACACACATACAAACTTTCGCATTTATAATATTATATTACTGGGATGATATGGCATGGCATAACACAACAAGGTTTTAGAGTGTTTGGTAATTCTGTATCTCTGCTTACCCTACTCTAGGAACGAAGGCGTGAAGGTATGTATGTATGTATCTATATAAATATATAATAAAAGGCAAACCTGACTCACTGAATTATATACATAGCCCAAACCGCTGGGTCCAGAGATTCCAAATTTGGCACGTAACCTACGACGTCTAGGGGTGCAACATAACATGTACTCACGATATTGGGGTGCTTGAGCGTCATGAGCAGGCTGACCTCGAGCGGCACGCGCCGGTTGTCGGGAGCGTCCACCCAGAACTGCGCGCCCACCTTCTCCTTGAGGATGAACTTGGCCACGGCCAGCAGCCGGTCGGAGCGACGGTAGGCCATCTTCACGCAGCCGTAGGCGCCCTTGCCTGTGGACGAAATTAAAAAGATGAAAACCCCAACTGCTTTATCGTCGTGAGGCCCACCGAACTAAAACAAGAGAGATTTTTTTAATTGGGTATTTGAATCAACCAGCAAAGAAATAAAGTTCAGTAACCTTTGCTCTAAAATAACATTTTCAAATTTGAAACAAATAACAATGATTTTTATAACCATTAAAATAATTATAGTTAAAATTAAATTGCCTTGATTGTGTACAGTCAACCAATTTGATTCATAGGCCACTATGGTGGTGTCGTTGAAAAGGTTATACAAATAGTAACAGTAAATGTCAGTAAGTTAAACAAAAAACACCTTTCCATTGATATACAAATTACGTCCATTGGAACGGGTATCATGTTCCATACATTTTCACTACATATGTAGTATAAAACAAAGTCGCTTCCCGCTGTCTGTCCCTATGTATGCTTAGATCTTTAAAACTACGCAACGGATTTTGATGCGGTTTTTTTTAGGAAATTAAAAAGATGAAAACCCCAACTGCTTTATCGTCGTGAGGCCCACCGAACTAAAACAAGAGAGATTTTTTTAATTGGGTATTTGAATCAACCAGCAAAGAAATAAAGTTCAGTAACCTTTGCTCTAAAATAACATTTTCAAATTTGAAACAAATAACAATGATTTTTATAACCATTAAAATAATTATAGTTAAAATTAAATTGCCTTGATTGTGTACAGTCAACCAATTTGATTCATAGGCCACTATGGTGGTGTCGTTGAAAAGGTTATACAAACAGTAGCAGTAAATGTCAGTAAGTTAAACAAAAACACCCTTCCATTGATATACAAATTATGTCCATTGGAACGGTTACCATATCCTATACATTTTTGACTATTAAATACTTATTGTAGAGACCGGGAAGCGAGCGGTTGCGGGACTTGCGGGACGAGTATGAGTTAGCGCGTTGTATTTTGATTTGATTTGCATTTCGGGTAACAGTAAAATAAACGTAGCACGCATATTGGAAATAACGTAGGTTACCTATTTGTTTGAGAGTGACGTAATATTTGTTGTACTCCCCGGATATCTGTTCCTCGCCACATTGGCTCACCAGGGACATGGACTGAGGCCGGCTGCTGACAGATTTGTTCCCCTGAAAAGTATGCTTCATATTAGAATCACGACTTAAGTGCAACATAGTATAACACATTAACATGTGGGTTTGAATCAGGAATGAGACTTGCAAAAGAGAATTAAATATTGTTAAATTGTTTAGAACAGAGAAATAACATTATCGGAAATCGCAGCATATTGGACGAACAGGGAAGTTTTTTTTTTAGGGAGGGAAAATAGGTAAGTATTGGGCTTTCGGCAGTAGGAGCACAGACGGTTACGAAGCTGAATCTTTAGGTTGTTGTACCGATTAACGAAAGAGTCCACAACAAAGTAGATCGACAATTTCTAAGTCGATTCCAAATGGCTTGTGTATTGTGGAGATCTTCAGCAGTGGATAACCAGTCTTAATGGGAACGCAGCGCACGCGGCTACTGGCACAGGCTGCAGCACACAGCGTATACTCACAAGCACGAGCGAGCTGTCGGCGGTGGAGGCGACGCTGGAGGCCAGCGTGGTGTGGCGCGCCGCGTCGTCCAGCTGCACGCCGAGCCACACGCAGCGCACGCGGCTGCTGGCACAGGCTGCAGCACACAGCGTATACTCACAAGCACGAGCGAGCTGTCGGCGGTGGAGGCGACGCTGGAGGCCAGCGTGGTGTGGCGCGCCGCGTCGTCCAGCTGCACGCCGAGCCACACGCAGCGCACGCGGCTGCTGGCACAGGCTGCAGCACACAGCGTATACTCACAAGCACGAGCGAGCTGTCGGCGGTGGAGGCGACGCTGGAGGCCAGCGTGGTGTGGCGCGCCGCGTCGTCCAGCTGCACGCCGAGCCACACGCAGCGCACGCGGCTGCTGGCACAGGCTGCAGCACACAGCGTATACTCACAAGCACGAGCGAGCTGTCGGCGGTGGAGGCGACGCTGGAGGCCAGCGTGGTGTGGCGCGCCGCGTCGTCCAGCTGCACGCCGAGCCACACGCAGCGCACGCGGCTGCCGGCTGCTAGCTGCATGCTCGATACCGTGTACAGCACACCTGACATGTGTAATATGTATATGAGTATTGACTAGATTCATCAACATCTGGAGAATGCAAAATCGTTAGTAGATTTTTGCTGAGAGCACCAAAATGATCGTTTACACTTTGTCGACTATTATATACTCTACAACAGCCGACGGTGCAGTCATATCTTTGTATAAGTGGGATCAGAAACGAGTAATGTCACTCCGGCCATTTAAGAGCTCGAGTTATCTTATTGTCTACGTCAAACAGCTGTACTCTCGTCCTGTGTCACTACCGATCGTTGTTTGACCAGTGTTGCCAGATTTAGAGGTTTTCCCTAAATCTTAGAGGTTTTTCCAGGTGGTTGAGGTTTTTTCGAGGTTTCGATGTCACTAGATCTGTCTAGGGGATTTTCTGAAGGATTCTCACAATTCTTACCAATCGTGAATTTCTTTTAAAATCGGTCAATAACACTACTACTACACTGACATTTTCGACAAATTTTAAGGAAACTTACGATTTTGAAGTTAAGTTCAATGTACCAATAAGTACCTAGAGTTCTAATAAAAACTTGATATCAATTTAGTATTTTAGTAACTGTAAATATTATGTAGCTTGTATGTAATAATCCTTATATTTTAGATAAATATGATATACAAAAATCATCAGAGGTTTTTTATCAATCGTACTCTAGAAACTAGGGGTTTTTTAAATACATCAATCTGGTAACACTGTGATTGACCAAATTGTAATAGTTAGTAATGTGACTGACTGAGCTGGGTGCCGTCCCGGTGCAGCACGCTCCCGCGGTAGGAGCCGTCGGCGGCGGCGCCGGGCTCGGGCTCGGCGGCGCGCGCCTGCTGCGGCGTCGACGTCACGTGCGCCCGGAGCGCGCGCTTTGCCACGCATGGAGTTTCTGGACACTCCGCTGCCAACAAACAATTAAATAGTAGATTCATTGATTTAGTATATACTAGATACACAATCAGCACGAAAAAATGGCAAGTCAAAACTACTGCCGAATCGACTTGGGCAGTAGTTTTGCTATTAGTCTTGTTCCGACCACAGACAGTGGCAGTTGTCAATCATGACAAAATGTGTGGTGAAAAACTGCAAAAATAATAACAAAAAACAAATAAAAAGGATGGAATGTCTTATTTTACGTAAGTTCTATTTATTTATAAACGTTTCTAGCTAAAATTATAATGTTTTCATGATTTTAGGAATTTAATTTGTACACACAAATTATGACTTACCAAGGAACAAAATTATTATGGAGTAGCTATTACTTTTTTAAATTTTAATATTTTTTATTTTTAAATTTAAGCTTTCCACGAAATCCTCTACGACGTGCAAAATGGGTCGCAATATTAGCACGTGATAGGGGTGATCAACTATTCAAGGAAAATAAGTCGTCTGTTGTGTGCTTGACCCATTTTCGTACCACAGACGTATATAAAAAAATAGGTTAGGTTGGGATCGCATCATAATACCTATATATAAAGTTCAAAATACATAATGGGTCATATTACATAATGGTCATAATAAGTAAACTTTTCAATATTTTTAAAAGCCCATTGTAT